>SRLM01000057.1:338533-366992 GCA_015708895.1 Populus ilicifolia
AATTTTTTATTTGATTTTTATTATTTTGATTATTATTTATTTTATTTGAGATAATTTATGAAATTATATATTTTTTTAATTTCATTCCTATTCTATTTTTTAATTTGTAAGATTTTTTTTATTATCTTAATAAACTTGAGAAAAATAAAATATTAATAAATTATTTTCTGACTCTTTTTTCAAAAAATATTTTCCAACATATTTTTTATTACATTATCAAATATTAAAAAATAATTTATTTTTTTAAAATTTATTTTTCTAAAATTTGTTTTCTGAAACAAAACTAGTTTTCTGTAAACAATCAGTTGTTTACGAAAATTTTTAACTCTTACCATCTGTAATTCTATCTTGTTTCTGCCTCTGTGACACTATTAACTAGGCACCCAGAAAAAATAAAATAAATTTGCAGCCTTCTGTTCCTACTAAAATAAGCTTGCAGGACTCTTTTGCTAGATTTGTAATGCTTCATGGGCTGGTGCTCCACTTGTGGATCCCTCACTCAAATGCTGAACCAATGTCATGACAGATTTCGCCTAACTGGTGATGGTCCCGTGCGTCTCCTCCACCTCTCAATTTCTTTGCTTTCCTTCATGTCCATACACCACCATCCAAAGAATCAACAGCTGTGCTCAGATGAGCAACACAGAAAAAGCAATGAAACTAAAGTGAAAGAAGCATCCAAAAAGAGAGATACCAGTCTATTTTGCTCAAAGCTAGCATTTCCCCACTTGCACTCAACACAAAATCTGTGATTTACCACAATCATTTCATGTGAGTCATTAAAGACAAAGGTAGATAAAGCCTACTCTATGTCTATATAAACCAGACTCTCTTCTACGTATCTGCAAGTCTCAGGCAAACTATCTCTCGTTTTACTCTTCATCAACCTTATCACTTCACCAGAGCTAGCCATAAGATGAAGCTACTCTTGATTTTTATCTCCATCCTGCTCATTCAGGTAAATTGTGCAGAAATGCTGAAAGAGTTAATTTCAATGTTAAATGTTATAACTTGTAATTCGATATATATTGCAGGCTTTTGTAGGGAATTCATTCCTTAGCTACGCTGCAAATTCTCCAGCTAATGTGAGTCTCTCCTCTCCTGTAGTTTCCAACTTAAGCCCATTTTTTCCTTTTTCTACATCATTCGTTTCGCAGTATGCAAATCACATCTTGGATGCAGATGGATGAAGAAAGCGATGTGGTAGCTATTGATAAGAAACATTATCCTAAAAGAATCAGTAAGTTTGGTGTCTGTTACCTCAAGATGTTGTGGATATTTCTCACATAAAATTTTAACTGCGGCTATTTTGAACAATGTAATCCTCACTCTGCCATCATGTGTCCTCCAAAACCACTCAACTACAAAGGAAAGAACCAAAATTGCACATTATAATCTTCCATGTTGATGGCGGCTAGACCACCTTTGGCCTTCCATTCTAGGCACTCCGCACTCCAATTTTATCTTTGAAATAACACAGCAGAGAACGTGACACAAATTACATAGTCTGAGTTTTATTTAAGCATTTACATTGTAATGTTATTAACCTAAAAAAGTCATCAAGTTATGTATTGGATTCCTGAACTGATATAATGCTTTGGTTCAAAGCAATTTAGGCGCCTGGTTTTCCTGTGCAAACGTTGTTAATGGTCTTCAAGGGAAAAAAGAGAGGAAAAGAAAATGCAATCAAATCCTTTCTCATTATTACAACTATTAATTGACATGGCTAAAATCTGACACCAGCTTTTCCATTTCTGTGTTTCAGATTGTGGTTATTTATGCGCAAGGAGATGCAGGGCATCGTCAAGAAAGAATGTATGCCACAGAGCATGCAAAACTTGTTGCAACAGATGCCGGTGTGTTCCACCAGGTACCTATGGCAACAAGAGTGCATGCCCATGTTATGCAAGCCTTAGGACCCATGGAAACAAGCCCAAGTGCCCTTAAATTTCATGCAACTATTTAGTTCCTGGAGTGCAGGACATCCTAATGTCTTTTGAATGTTGATTATACTATTTCCTAGCTGGTTAATCTATGTGTTACCTAATAAGGGGATAAAATCAAGCTATGCTTGAGGATTTTTAACGCCTCATCGAGAGGAATTTGTTCTGGTTATAATTAAGTAATTATATATTTTGTCTCCATCTTTATACTCAGTATGTATTTTGTCAAATTCTGTTCGAACCTCTCTGCTCTTTTTCTTTCTGATTAGTGAAGTAGGATAAAGGCAAAGATTCTGCACTTCCTTGGGGAAAAAGGAAAAACATTAAAAAGCACTGGTAAGGTGGTTACCTCAATTTAGGTGGCTATCATGAATGCATAATAGCCCTAATCTAATTGAGTTTGTTCCTTTCTCTATAATATGAGAGCAAGTCACAGTCACATTTATTATGAAAGCATTTATTTTCTACCTTGATGCCTCGCTGCACCTGTGTGCACATTTGGACTTGCAATCTGATGGTTACAACAGACATTGTAAATGATTAGCCATAGCATTTTTTATGAGTTCAAGGTTGAACAGATGTGTGTCATAGCACATGCATGTATGCATGGTATTTTCATATCACCTGTGCATTAAATACATTAGGGCACATATAACTTTTGTGCTTGTATACAAGCCATGGTCACCATGTTAGTGTTTCAAGAAACCTTAACGTGCAATCTCAAAGAAGGAATTAAAGAAACCTGAACACAGACGTCTACAAAAAGGATCCAGTGACCCCAGTCCAGTTTTAAAATAACAAGAGTGCAGCGGCAGGTACTGATCAGTCCTGAAACCACTAATATTTCCCTACAAAAACAGTCAGTTGAGGTGGCATATATCTTTAAACTTTAATTTCCTCTCAGGACTGTATCAATGAAATTATAGCAGAATAAAGGTCCTTTGGTCCAATTTTGGAAGAATATTTGCTTAGAGCAAAGCAAGAATTAGCTCAAGAAAAGGGGCTGGGGTGGCCATTAATATGGTGTGAGGTCTATACATGGATAACTATCAGAAAAAGGGAAAATGATGCACAAACAGAAACGATCAGAGAAAAATCATTTGTACTGCTGATGTTCAGAAACTAACAGGCTCAATGAACATGTACCTCGTATATTAGGGCCAGGCGCAAAGTATTGCCATGATAAATGTTGTCTCGGTACTGACCATTCATAGGATAGGAAAACACTTAGAGAGAGATACAGGAAAGACAGTATAAGGTTACAGTACTGGGACTGAATCGTGGTAGTGTTTATAATGATGAAGTTGCCTTTTACGTACAATGGCATGATAATTAGTGTGATCTCCAACAGACTTCCCAGCTCTGCTGTACTAATGCAAGATCTTAGCCACTAATGTAATGTTTAAGTAAGATCCCAGATGTTACAATTCTATGGTTCACACTTCGTAAGTTTTATGGTTAAAAGATGAAGCAATCATATGTCATGTGATCAACTAGTCTAATCAGAGCTAGTAAGTTACCTAATTGATGTAAAGCCACCCCTTAATGATTTGTGGAAAATAAAATTAAGTAGAGTTATTGACATAATTAAAGATGAGTTGTTGATATAATTGGTGGAGTTGTTGAGTGAAGATGTGTTATTGATATAATTTGTGGTATAATTGGTGCCATGATTTGTAGTTTTTGTTCCCTCACTCTTGTCTATAAATAGACAATGTTTCCAAGTTTATTATGCACACTAAGATAGAGAGAAAAAAAAGAGTAAAGAGAGAGTAATCTCACAAAATTATAAGGTATTTGTGAGAGAATAATAAAAGAACAACTAAGTGAGATATTCTTAGTTGTTCTTTTATTATTTAAGAAAGGTTGTAATTTTCACATTACTTAGTAAAATTCTTTTATACTTGCCTGTGAATATAGCTCAATTAGATGAATCACATAAATTCTTGTACGTCTCATTTCTCATTTTATCTCCTTTTTTATTTTTTATTTTATCGAGTTTGCATGCCAATGTCCTAATAATTGATACCAACTCTCAAGTTTGAACCTTTTTTTTGTAAGCAAATATAAAAGTTAAAAAAAAAGATCTAGTTACAAGATTAAGAATGATAATTATCATATGATTATAGATGTAAATAACCCACCATGTTAGAGTTTTGTCTTGAAACTGGTGTTCATCAATGTGAAAATATGCAAATGTACTCAAGTGTGTTTTTGTTATCTTGATAATTTAATTTGTAATTATGATTATTTTTTTTTTATAATTAAGATTAATTGCAAGTGAAAGTTATCATTGAAACTTGAGTAAAACTATTATATGTGTGTTGATTAATTAAAGCTTTATTTTGCTATTGTGGTAATTTGATTAATCTAATTAAAGCTAGTAAGTTACGTCATTAATGCTAATGTTCTTTACAAGACTCTCAAGTTTAAACCTTTATTTTGTAAACAAACCAAAAAGTTTAAAAGAAAGAGATCTAGTTACAAGATTAGGCATGACAATATTATTATATGCTTATACATGGAAATAACCCAACAACTTAGGGTTATCGATGTGCATGAGTGTATTTTTGCTATTGTGGTAATTTGATTTGTGATTAAGATTATTGTGTTTTTTTTTTTATAATCAAGATTAATTTCAAGAGAAAGTTATCATTGAACTTGAGTAAAACTATGATATGCATTAATTAATTAAATATTTTAAAACTGCAATCATGACAAAACACGCTTTTAACCATAACTCAACACAATTTAGATTTTTGAGTTGAAAATAGCGTTCATCAATATGCATAAATGTGTTTTTGCTTTTGACTTATAGTTATTGATTATTGTGTGTTTTTTTTTTAATAATCAAGATTAATTTTAAGGGAAAGTTATCAATCAAATTTAGATAAAACTGTAAATTAACTAAATATTTTAAAAATTATAATTATAACAAAACACGATTTCAACCCTAGCTCACCAACTATGAATCTTTGTACATGCAGCTTAATGAAGAAGTAATTAGACTATCCAGTGCATATTTCCCCTGACGAGTCATAGCGGAGTGAGAGGTTCGGTTGAAACAAGAGGTGATGTGGTTGGTTGAACTCACATTATTTGCCTTTCAATTATTGAGCATGCTGTGCACTTCGCATGATTTCTCCACCAGCCATGCATGGTCGAGTAAGAGAGAGAGAGAGGTAGGGCTTTTATCGAAAAGAGTTGGATTTGATGTGGATATTGAAGGACTCGTGTATGGTGAGGAGAGGCTGTTAACTTTCATATGCGAGTGAGTGAAGAAATCCCATATCAATTACTAACGAGAAGCATGAGTGTGTGTGTATATATATATGAACAAATTATGTTTTCTGTCAACTCTGAAAAGTGTTGCCGAGCAGGTCCAAAGCTTTTGAGTAGTGGAAACCACCTTTATCATATGGGCGTGCTAAACTTTATTGTTTTAACTAGCAAGGGCTATAGTCCTTTTAGGGTTCTTTTAGGTTGCAATTTGCCATTCATGGTTGGATGGCCCGTGTTGCTTTTCAACAATTATGGGAGGAACAACTTTGATTTAGCTGGATAGTTCTGGGATATTAATGGGCACAGAAGTCGGTGATTAATTAGGATTAGGACATGCAACTAATATTTTCCTTTTATTTGTTCATAAACTTAAGCAAATTTTCTCTGCAACACATTTACAACCATGGGGCTGGGCTTGGAGCACGTATTCAGCTTATTAAAGGAACAAGAATTGCAGAACATAATCCAAAGTGCTGTGGTTATTTTGTTCCAGGCGCCAAGGTGCCGGAGTTTCCTGACTTTGAATGAATGCACAGGCAGGCATGGCGTGCAGTATCTGTCTGTGGTTAAAAACCTTGAAGGAACTGTCATGAAGGGTTTCTTTTTTCATCTACATGTCCACAGCAAATTCGCAAGCTACATGACATTGGAAGAGTACTGTGCTATTCCGGGTGCATGTGACTTGATGTACAATATTAGATGGTAACATATCAAGAAACACGACGATATGCATACAAAATCTGACAGATATTTACTCATAACAACATTGAATTGTGATGGCGACAACTTCACACAAAATATGAGCTTTTCATAGTGTACAAAACTGGATCAAGGCATGTGAGTGGGCTTCGTGTTTGAGCTTTTATCTATGCTTGAAACAATCTCCTTTTCAATCAACATTTCGAAGTAGAAGTTTTTGTAGAGATTAATTTTACTTTTTTTCCCCGATCCTTCTCCAGGATCTTCACATCAGTTCTCAATTCGAGGCTACAGCCAATTAGGACTCCAGGAAACTTTTTTACAACTCATAGAGATCATCATCATCATCTATGAGACCAAGACTCTTCAGATAATCCAATGTCTCACAAACAATTTCATAGCTGGGGACTTCTTGTCTTCGTTGGTCGCCCTAGCTAGTAAGGAGAATAGGAGTGGCCAAATGCTTTCCAGGTATCTCTTCTCTCCCCTCAGCACTGAAATCAAATACAGAGCTTCCCTGCATGCTTCCCATGTCTTCCTGTCCTCGATGTTACTCGATGTTGTGAACTCAATCTGTGCAGTAGATTGTATTGCTCACTTCTTAGGTGAAGAATGGGAGGTGCAGTATCCTCGGGTTACATTTGATGGAAGAGCCATGGGCAGACAAGCAACATTATGTGCAACTGTAACAAGATCAGGCTGCAATCAGAAGTTAGTTAATTGGCCGACAAGCATAGAACTTGTTAAAAAAAGACAATCACACTCCCTTCAGGAAAGTCTCGTTTTGGATTTAGCTCTATCCCATTGGTTCATAAACATTTTTACAAGGCTACCCACGATTATTCAATTAAGATAGATCTACAGCTAACTAATCAGAACCAGCTGCATGGCATCCTTGTACTGTTAAAAGAAGAAGAAGAAGAAGAAGAAGAAGAAGGAGGAGGAGGAGGAGGAGGAGGATGGCTTGGTTAAACAAATGGAAAAGGAAACCAATTGAAGTAATCTACATAGTTTTATGAAAAGAAGAGGAAAGCAAGAGTGATAAATTAATAATAATGAATATTATGGCTGCTATATTACTATTAAAGCTACCGTGGCTGTTATATTATTATTATTACATCAATATACTCTCATTATCCTTAAAATTTCTCCTAATTAAACACTCAATTTCCTTAACAAAACAATAAAAGCAACCATTGATTGACATGAAGCTCCAATCTTTCATACAAGTACATAAATCCTAGGCTGTTTTACGTCAATCCAATTACACAAAGTTATAACAAACAATGTCAGGAGCCGAAAAATTAGAGAGAGAGCCAAGTTATGCTAAAGTGAGCAGAAAAAAGGAAAAAGATCAAGACCGAAAAATTGTCGACTGGTTGTACAGTAGAAAATTCAATACTGTTCAATTTCTTGATGATTTCTTCTTCCGAGCAGCTCCTTTCCATCCCTTTCTCGGAAAAACTGAATCCTCCCTGTGGTCCCTTTCCATCCCCACTGTTATCTCTACTTTACAGCCGCCCTCACATTCCTTAATCTCTTGTAGAGAAAGAGAGGAATACTCCACCTTTTAAGAACAAAGGGCCCTTGGTGTATATGTCTTCTGAGGCATTACAGGCTCAGCTGAAAGGGGTTCTTCAAGTTGAGCCAGACCATCACGAGACAACAATTACTCAGACTTTCACTTATAAAAGCAAGGAAATCCACCTCATGATCAGCATTGTTTAAGGGATTTGATCTTCAACTGATTCTCGTGATTTCCTCCACCACTAAAGCCACAACATCATCTTCCTCCTGTGACTCCCTTCAACTTCCAGTATCGCTAGCGTGTTCCCTAATCTGCTCTGATTTTTATGAGAAGACGCTCTTGCAAGTTTATATGCAAATAACTCTCTTAATCCACTGCCTTAGAGTTCTTTCTTAAAAAAAAAACATACACTCTCTAGAAAACCAATTGATTATACCTGTAGTTAGTCACCTGAATAATTTTGTTTAAGTTATTTTTTAGTGCTGTCCATCGGCTTTATCAAGCAATATCCTTTTAAATCTTCAACGAAACCCAATAAATGAAGGATACTTGTTTTTTTTTTTTCGTGCTAACCTAAGTATTCTCATATATATATTTTAAAAAAAATGTAAAACTAGTTTTGTTCAGAATTTATTACTACTATTCTTAATAAATATATTGTTTGAGGATTAAATTTGTATTCTTATATTATTATAAGAATATAATAATATTTTAACTACTAGAACAATATTTTATTAATAGATTTTATTTTCTAAATAAGTGTAGTAAACTCATTTTTCTAAAAGACCTTATTGTCACAGAAACAACGTAAACAACAATGACTAGGTTACAAATTCTACAGAAAACATTTTAAATAAAAACAGCAACTTGGAGCTTGCCATTCAAAACAATAATGCAATATTCAAAATCCTTCTGTCCATGTTTAATGGGTCCGCCAAAGCACGTTATCGAAACTTAGAGCTCCATCCTATACTTGTATGATATTCATGAAAAGCTATTCATAGAAAAACACTCTAGTAATATAAAAAATTATTAATTTTATATAACTTTAACTGATTAAAGTCTTATTTTATAAATATAATCATTATAAATTTATATAGTTATTAATTTTAAAATTTTAAAAGATTAATTAAAATATGTATAAACCAGTTTGAATATCTATAATTAACAAAAAAAATAAAATCATCAAGTTGTTTATTATCCCATGATAAGAAGGATGAAAATTATTTTAAGTGAAAGGGTTCATTACCCAACTCTATAAAAACAACTCTATGATACCATCAAAATTATTAGAAAAACCACATTCAAGTGGGAGAGACGAGTATGGTTAAACATGATCATCCTCGATTTCAAAAGCAAAAGCAAGACGAAGAAGTCTTCAAACATACATTGTCGGTCTCCTACTAGCCCTCAAGTGCTCAAAATGAACATGAAAAAGTTAAATCTTTTCTGAGCTCATGAACAGCTCTCTAAACATCACGGGGATTGAAGTTTTTTGTCGTGATCAAGAGGAAATAATTTGTGCAATACCTACTTCTTATAAAGGGTGATAGACATGCATATAATCCTAACAAGTGTCATCTGTTCCCCATAAAAAACCAGGGACAAGACACCAAGAACTGTTGCACCTGAAAAAAGAAAAGAAAGGAGATGAATCCACGCAATACCTCCGATAATTTGAAAAGAAGATGTCTGAATCGGTTAGGTTTTAGATTTATTTTGTAGAAATTACTGATTCGATTACTATAAATTTTAAAATTGTTAAAAATTTACATAATTGTTTATTTTTACAGCTTGCAAAATTAATTAATATATAAACTAGTCCAAGCATCTATTTTAATTAGAAGAAAAGGAAACGAAAAAAGATGCCCAGCCGGGATAGAGAAGAGAAGCTGTAGGAGAACCACACCAGACACTGCTTGAAATTAGTGTAATCCTAAGCAAGCTCTCTGCATATGGTGGTTCTAGTCGGGGAAAAGACAGCTAGTGAAAAACAAGAATGGTCTTTAAATCATGAAATCAATGCCCAGCAGCCCTGCATCCGTCCATTATGGGATTTATTTGTTAAAATGTAATATCCAATGATTGATTACTCAATTTTGTTTGTTCTTGTCCTTCAGATCCCTGAAAGAAGAGTTTAATCATAGCTTATCCCCCTCCTTGCTTTTGCATGATTTAATAAAATTAGATAAAACACTTGGAAGGGTTGTTTTCTGTTGATTTCTTTTTCTAAACGTAAATCATATATATGAGATTTAAAAAAATAAATTACTAACCCCCTTTTCGAATAAAAAACTGAAATATAAATAAAATAAAGTATTTATAAATAAAAAGAAACAAATATATAAATTTGAATAAAATATTGAACTTAAAGGTGCTGAGTTCATTTTTTTAAGAAAATAGCCAGGGCTGTCATTTTATCCGGAGTTTATATTTATTTTTGTTGTTTTTTTTAATTTTTACAAACAATAAAATTAAATTATATTTTACAAAATTAATAACCAGCTTGAAGTTGGGGTATTTTTTAAAATTGTAATGATTTATAGAAAAAAATATAAAATAAATTATTAATCAACACGATAAAATAAATAAAACAAAAGGCTAGATAGCCATACTAAAAAGAAAAGGGAATAAAAGATCATAAAAAAAATATATTTTATTTCAAATAAAAAGCTCTCATTTAACCTCTCTTTCACACAAACAATCAAATTGAATTTAAAAAATAAAGGAGAGGTATGATAAAAGCTTTTTTTTTCAATTATTTTTTTATTACAATTTAATCATTTCTTTTCTAAAACGGTTTTCGTTTATGAGATGTTTTCCTGTTCCAACGACTACAATCAATTAAAAACGTGTTTAAAAAGGATAATTAGTAATTTCAAAACGAAATGATTGTGAGCTTTGGTAAAAGGGCTCGCATACAATCTTCAAGACTAAAAGGACTAACATGCAAAACCATAAAAAATACAGGGATTAAATTATAATTACTTCATTGATTCATGAACGCTGGCGTCGACGACGGACCCCACCGTCATGATTTTAACTTGTGTATCAAATCTTAGAGGCCAACAAATTCCTTGATAAGAAATGTTACCATAGACAAGAGACAATAAACAAGTTGCTATAAAATAAATATAAAATGTCATTAAATTTGGGGTTTTATGCTTTATTTATTTGATTAAATTACTACTCACGATCCAATTAATGAAAACTAATGCATTTTAGATATGATTTATTTTTTTATTTTAAAAATGTTTTTTTAAAAATTAATTTTTTATTTTTTAAATTATATTAATATGTTGATATTAAAGATAATTTTTTTAAAATAAAAAAATATTAATTTAATATATTTTTAAATAAAAATATCTTAAAAAACAAATAATACTACGTTCCTGAAATTATAAATTCAATAAGAATTTAATAAAAACAGTAATTACATACACTGCCCCCGGGATCTCTCTCGTCTTAAAGTTTCCTAATCGGGTATAAAGGCCATTACTGTAAACTCCTTCTAGCCCCTATAAATCAAGAAATATTCTACTCTGGCCTCCATAGTCTTAATCTCCATCAACTGGCATTCCATCGCCGGGGACGCTCCACCTCTCCTCCCTCTTCACTCGTTCATAATATTTGTTTTTTAATAAGAAAAGTAATAATCAAAACCAACAAATATCAAACACAAATCTGCAACACTACACTATCTCAGTCTCATAGATAGATTTAAAATTTCCAAAATCTCCTTCACTCTCTCTCAAATTTACCCAACCATACCCCTGAAATCCCTTTCTCTCGAATTGTTGTTATTTTGTGTTAGAAATTTCCAAATGTTTTGAAAAATGGCGCAGCACAGGCATTACACGAACGGCACGTCGGATCACGTATCCATCGGGATTCGTGCGTCGTCGTCGTCTGGCTCGCAACAGCAGAAGTCGGGTCGGGTTAGAAGATTAGGTTACCGATCCGATAAGAGTAGTCGAGGCCGGTTGTCATTGATCGGTGCGGTCATTGTGTTCTTGTGCCTTGTCCTTGTTGTTACTGTTTTAGCTTACTATTACCTCTCCAACGAGAATATCACTAATGACAAAGGTTTGTTTTGTTTTTTTTTTTTATTTGGTTTTGTTTGGTTGCTGAGAAAGTGTGAGGAAATTAGAGAAAGTGAAATCAGAGCTCAGTTTTGTTTTAATCCAGTTACATTGTTGTTATTTAGTTAGCAAGATGCTAGTCAGAAGAGAGAGATTTAGCGTGGTTAATCATTTTCATTTTATTTTTGTTATTAAATTTGTTTGTTTGGTTGCTGAGAAAGTGTAAAAAAATGATTGAAAGTGAAAATTGGGAAGCACAGTGAGTAATTATGCAACAAACCGAGAGCTGGTTTTTATTTACTGTAGGTACATTGTAGTTAAAAGCTTTTGGTGGAGCTCAATTTTTTTTTTTAATATCTATTAATGTTGTTTAATTAGTATTCGATCTGTAATTAGTCATAAAGATTGAAGGGGAAAAAAAAGTTTGAAAACTATTTTTCCTTTTTAATTGTTATTTGGATTCTTAACAATTGCATTTTTTTAAAGATGTAATTTTATTACGTGTTTGGTGTAGGTGTAAATGATAATCATGTTGAGGATGATGAGATGAAAAATGATGATTTTCTTACAAATGTTACACGTACTGATACGATTAAAGTTCTTGGGTCTGGGCAAGGTTCGGTGGGACATGGATGGGATTCTAGGTATTGGGATAGGGATGATAGGAGAAGGGATGAAGATTACAATGAGGATGATGTTGAGCATGATAGCAAGGTTCATAGGGATGGTGAATCTAGTGAGAAGGGTCATAATTTGGTGAAAGTGAAGAATCACAAGGAGAAGGCGAAGAGAGTTGAAGATAGAAAGGGGGTTGGGTTGTATAATGAAGATGGGCGCAAAGAGTTGAAGATGTATGAAAAAGAGTATGAGGCTTCTTTGAAGAGCATAGGAAATTTGGGAAACAGAAGTGATATAAAAAAATTGTTACTTGATGATGAGGATAATGGGGAACAAACTGGAGCTGCTGATAGTGAGAATGACTATGATGATGGTATAGATCTTCATGATCCTCGTACGGAGGAATATGGTGGCGATTCTGAACATGACAAGGAGGAAAACTCCAGTGAAACAACAGTACATGTCAAAGATAATAGAGAGTCATCTAGTTTTCTTGATGCTAAAACCAAGGATCAAAATAGTACAAAGGACAACCAGGAAGATTCCTCGAGTTTGTTAGAGAAGGGTTCTTTGGATTCTCAGAACTCAGATGATGGTAACACTGATTCTCGACATGCCAATAACACTGGTGGTCGTTCTACAAGTAAATCCCGCTCGGATTCGAAGAAAAAGTCAAAGCGTCACAGATATTCTGGTAATTTTAAATTTTTATTTTTTAATGTTTGCATGCAAAGTTGTAAGTTTCGTACATTGAAACCTTAATTTCAAGGGAAGTTTTAATATTGCCTTGTACATTTTGCTTCATGTACCTTGTTTCTGGATTGTGACCCTAATCTTGAAAAGGGAAAGATTGATATATAAATGCATTCTCTACATATATTTTCTAGAATGTTTACCCTCATTTTACATGTTAACCTGCCCTACTGTCTATATAATGTTATAATTGTTTTTGGAGACATGGTTTGTGATTGATAACAAGTCCAGTTCTTTGTCTATGTGCATGACCTGTTCAGGCATGTCTGTGCCCTTTTTCTTGTGCTCCATGGGCCAGGCAATAGGTAATACAGAATGGGCCTCAGCACAATTTTTGAAAGTTTTCATAAATTATTCATCAAAACAGACTTTTGACATGCTAGCTTGAATATATGGGCACAATATATGTTCTTCTATGTGTGTGCCTTTTCCTACTGTTTATTTATTCGTTTTGCATATGAAGCCCACTTATGATTGATTGGATCAATATCGTGAGCGAAATCCAATTATAATGTCAAGAACTGCAAAAAAGTGTTATCTTGAGATTGGATTCTAGTATAGGAAATTTCTTTTCTTTTCTTTTTCTCTTTTTGTTACAAAAACCTTAACTATGCTCTTTGATTGACCAAAGCCAGGTGGTTTAATGAACCTGTGCTGTCTAAGCCCTTTGTTGATTGGACTGTCTGATGGATTTTTTCATTTGTCTTTGCTTGAATGACAATTTGGACTGGTTTTGATTGGAACAATTTTGAATTAAATGGTAAAGGATGTTGGTTTATGGTTTGAACATTTTAAACATCTGGTTCAGCATAGAGGACTAGCCAATATTTCCTTTTCTTACTTGACATGGCTTGCTTGAATTATTCAGGTTGTGGGATGAAATTTCTAAATTCCACTACAAGGCTTGTGGAGCCTTTTGAAAGTCGGAAGTTTGCAAGATTTTCCTTGCAGTATACTGAAATTGAGGAGAAGCCTGAGGGACAAGAGCAATGGGAGCCCAGATTTGCTGGGCATCAGAGCTTGCAAGAACGGGAAGAATCTTTTTTGGCACATGATCAAAAAATAAACTGTGGTTTTGTCAAAGGTCCTGAAGGATCTTCAAGTACAGGATTTGATTTGGCAGAAGATGATGTGAGTTATATAAGTAGATGCCATATTGCTGTGATCTCTTGCATCTTTGGGAATTCAGATCGTTTAAGATCACCAGTAAATAAAATGGTATGGGACTTTTATAAAAGTGAAGTTGTATGGAAATATTTTGGTGCATCTCTGATTCCAAATCAGTTTCTGCATTATCATCTGTTTTTGGTGCATCTCTGATCCCAAATCAGTTTCTGTGTTATCATCTGTTAAGTTTGCTATTGGGGAATATTTTGACATTGATAATTGAGCTCAATTGTTTGCTACCTTTTAAACCTCTCTCTTTCAGTATCCCTGTTTACTATGGTGTTTCATGGACGAATATTCAACTAATACCCCCCTTTCCTGTTTTGATGAACTGTGGCTTGGAGGAAAGCTATGGTGGTTGAAATTTTATCAAAGAGAGGGAGACATCAATTTATGTTTTAAATTTGAAAGACATATCATTGGTGGATCATGCATATTATTAGTTACCGAGCAGCTCATGAGATATGTTTTGTTCTATGCTTTTGTAAATAATTTGTTGGCTTCATGATGTGCTGTTGTTGAAGGGGAAGTAGGTCAGGGTTAGATATCAGTTTGTTTCTGCCTTTTGTGGGTTATCTGGTCGGAGCATTTGATTCTATCTAATGTGTTAATAGAATAATCTTCCCAATTGACTGAAGGTAAACCCAACTTCTTTCTCGTTTTATTCTGCTTCTCATTTGGAGTTTCCTGATATATTGAAACTTTGTTGTGTTGTATTCAGTATATTTCTGCCTGCAAGTTTATGTCAAGTTTCCTTGGTGTTTCTTTGTACACTGCAGCACATAAAATTCTGTGCAGCTTTTTGTTTGTTGTTTCCTGGGTTTTTTCTTATCTCCCATGGAGCATTTTATACATGCGAACCTTTATATAATTTCTATATTTATTGCATATGATGTGGATGATGGATATCTATTAGGACATTATATTCTTTGGATTTCTAAGCAACATCCTATCCTATGTGCTGTGCTGATTTAGGACAACTTGTTGTTTCCACAAAGAAATTATTTCTTATAGTGCTATTTTATGTGATGTAAGAAGGGTAGAAAGTTAGGTGATTAAACAGGGCAAGTGGATCACAATACTTGGTGTTTTGGGATGGCATGATGTCAAGCAAGGTATAAATGATTTGAGGTGTGGTCTAGCGCGGATTTAGTACCTGCTAATAGTAATTACTAACTATATCTGCTAGGATTTTGTTATATGTTAGGATTAATTGGTGCAAACTTTATTCAGGGTGTTGAAATTAGGATCCTTAAGGCATGGAGGAAATATATATATATATATATATATATAATGAATCTCCTTGAAACTGATGGTAGAAGATCTTCAAACCAAGAGTTCCTAAAACTTCCTGTAAGTTGCCATTGATACAAAACCTGAGGTTAGACTTGCATCCTGCAATCTTAAAGATCTCGTCAACTAAAATCATCTCAACTCCCAAATGTCTCAATCCAAGCTTGTTCAGGTGGTTAAGTTGATTGATCTCATCCATTCAATTTAACTTTGGTCTAAAGTTTCTGCAACCTATTGTGATGTTAAATTACCATTGTCTACTTTAGCAATGCCATTGTTGGTCTATCGCTCCACTCGCTTTCTCAGTACTTCTGATTCTTCCTTGAAAATACCCCAGTAGCTTTGGTATTGGATGCAATCAGACCTGTTCACATAATTCTTGCGTAATTTACCCCCTGCATTGACAGCTTAGCCTTCCCACAGATGCACTTATTTCTTACCCAATTATTATTTATTTATTTTATTTGCTTATTTTCACCCATCCATTTTAGCTTACTCACTTGATGAACCTGTTCTTTTATTGCTTAATACACAACTCTGTAGTCTCAAGTCAGCCAAATTTCAGCTTTATGAAATTGAATTGCTTTTAGATATCTCAAATTCACAACCCCACTGACAGCTTCAGAGTTGAAATTCTGTAAAATAACATTTATTCTCAAAATAGAGCATTAGAAGTTTATACATTTATAGGCTTCTTATACCCTTATTCTATGTGAACTTTGGCTTGTAATGTGAACTTAAGTTCCTTAGGACCAGGTAACTACTTGGGATCACAGAATATGAATAAAAACATGAGTGGTTCAGATTATAATAATCCTGTACCTCTTAGCGGTCTCTTGTGGATAAAATTAGAAATTTACTAAAATTATAATCAGCACTGGAAGAGTCCCCAAATGTTGAGTTTAGAGCAGAATTTGGAAATTCTTGAATATTCAATCTTGCTCTTGATGAGCTTCTTAGGTCACCCATCACCTTCTATGCACCTTTTCCTCTACTCCGATGAGCTCACAAAGTCGAATCATCATGGGTGATACTTTCTATCAGCTGGACACCAAATTCATCACTAACTTGTGATGTGTTGTGGAATCCTATTCTGATCATAAATTCTCATCCTTCTTTCAGGTCACTCGTTTATCAAGGAAAAATGTCTGCTTTGTAATGTTCATGGATGAGGTTACTTTCCAAACTCTTTCTTCAGAAGGCCACATTCCAGATACAGCAGGTTTTATAGGTTTGTGGAAGATTGTGGTGGTGAAGAATCTACCATATAATGATATGCGAAGGGTGGGTAAAGTGCCAAAATTGTTGCCACACAGACTTTTCCCTTCTGCAAGGTGAGAATCAAAATTGAACTATTGGTTATGTACTTCAATTAATTTTTAAATGCCCTGTGATTGCTGTTTTGTGCTGTGGAGTCTGTGTGGAGTGAATTTGACGTCTGAACATTAAGGGGAAGATGAAGAAGAACATAGAACTTGGAGTAGTACAAAACTGGGTCCTTTATAAAACGAGCTACAATTTGTGAGAAACTGATCATTTGATCACAAACTAAAGTTATGCTGGATCCCTTCTCATGGGGAATAACCTTAGCAGATATGATGGAGGGGTTTATAGTTAAATGTTCTTGAGTTATGTATCAGACCAATTATTTATTTATAAATCATATAAATTGTATTGAGAAGACCAAGCTGACAAAAAGAGCAGTGAGCTAGGAGGAGATACACAAGGCCCTTCATTTCTTGCTTTAGAAATGTATCCAGTATTGTCTTCGAGGAAACTCTAGCAACCAGGGTTCCAGCACTGGTACCAGCAGAAGTAATAATGTCTTCAAGGAACTCTTATTGTGATATATTTAAATCATCACGTTCAAATGATCTAACTTGTTATTTATATATTATTGAGTACACTATTTCAGTGGGATGTAATGGGATATTTTTGCATGTGCAATGGTTCATACCACAAAACTGTCATGCTCATAGATTTTGGTTCATCATTCAGGTGACCTCTGCTTAAACAGTTGTGACACTGGAAGGAACGTATGAACTAATAATTTTATTACTTGGTGGGATTATTTCAAAACAAGATCTGACAAATGTGTCTAATATTCTGCATATAAATATTTTCCAGGTATTCAATTTGGTTGGATAGCAAATTACGCCTTCAAGTTGATCCTCTTCTGGTTCTTGAGTACTTTTTGTGGAGAAAAGGTTATGAATTTGCCATTTCTAAACACTATGATCGTCGTTGTGTATGGGAAGAGGTTGCTCAAAATAAGAGACTGAACAAGTATAATCACACTGTCATAGACCAGCAATTTGCTTCTTACCAGACTGATGGGCTGAAAAGATTCAATGTCTCTGATCCAAACAAGCTCCTTCCCAGCAGTAATATTCTGTCATAGTTTTCAGGTTATACAATTCTCTGCTGCGCTTTTGCTGTTTTTAGTTTGACAAGACGTTTTGTACTGGTTACAGATGTGCCTGAAGGGTCTTTAATTGTGAGAGCGCACACTCCAATGTCAAACCTATTTTCCTGTCTATGGTTCAATGAGGTTGATCGCTTTACTCCTCGTGATCAGCTGAGTTTTGCTTTTACATACCAGAAATTGAGAAGGATGAACCCAGGCAAACCATTTTATCTAAATATGTTCAAGGTGAATAAGCTTTACTTTTCTTCAGATTTATCTCTACTAGAGTGAATGAAGTCCTTGATAGCAACAAATGTTCCAAATAAAACTAGTTGTTAGAAGTTAATTTTCTCCCCTTCCCCAACTATTAACATTTGTAAAGAAATCTAGATGCTACAGTTTTTATCATGATTTTTTCTATGTTGCAGGATTGTGAGAGAAGGGCCATAGCGAAGTTATTTCGTCACAAGTCAGAGGAGAAGCGAAGTACTCCTCGCCAAGAAGCAGTAGAATGAAACACATTCAAGTTATCTTTTCATCGGATGACTGTGTCTGTACATTATTTTTGCTACACCCAGTCCACCGAGTTTGAGAGCCTGACAGTGGTAAGCGTCCTCCTAATGCCCCAATACTACAGTAATAGTGATGGTTGTGGACCCTTTTGTTCTGGATCTGCAATTAAGACGTGAGGAAAGTCCATAGCAGAAGTAAAGTTTTATTGGCGGAATTTGTTGGGATGAGGTAATATTGCTGCTGTCTCTCTCTGACATGAATTAAATACCTGTGGTAAAGAAATTTGTGATCCACTATGTCTTATTGTACCGATTCAATTCACCATTTATTGCTTCATCTCTAGGCAAGTAATGTCACAGTGCCTTATGCACTATTGCTTCCACTAGAACTGCACCTTATCTTCTATTGTTTTTGAAAAACTATTTGATTTTCCCTACATTATTGGGTATCTAAATTGGCTGTTGTTTGTAACAATTTTTTTATGTATAACGAGGTTTGTACGATATAATGTTCTTTTATAGAAATTGCAGTTTGAGAACTCGTTTACTTATTCTGCATTCCTTACCCAAAATGTGAATCATGCTTGAATTACTGCTTCGATTTTCCACCGTTATTACTGTTTTTGTATTCCTTTTTTTTTTTTTTTTTTTCGAAGNTCCTTTTTTTTTTTTTTTATTTCGAAGAGGCTGGAAGTTCTTGGAGGGAAGGATTGAATCTATAATTATTGTAGAAAACAAGCATATATTGCATTACTTCCAACAAAACTCTTGTCCAAGAAGAGTGCCCCATGCTATTAATTGTTAGTATTGATCAAGTTATGAGGAAATAGTCTATCTGTTTGGGAATTATGATTTATGAATGTCTTGAATTTTGCTAAGCTAACTATGATTGAATTATTCATGCATTATTATTCCGTAGACTTGGTTAGCAGTGCCTTCTCAATAGCTGATGTACATGATCATTTGGTGTTGAGCTTCAACTTGTTTTTTGTTAAAATTTATTTTTTTCTTGTTTTAAATTAATTTTTTTAACATTTTGATGTATTCATGTTAAAAATAATTTTTTTTAAAATAAAAAAATATTATTTTAATAGATTTACAAACTAAAAGATGCTTTAAAAAGCAAGGTTTATCACCTGACATGTTCTTTTAAGAATCTTGCACTTCTATGTTTTTTTATAAACTAATATTTTTTTTGCTGTATGCCTTTTGTCTTTCTTTAGATGAAAATGACCTACAACTACAAAGAGAAAAATTAATTTTCATTTTCCTAAAAAGCTAAAAATTTAACTTGAAAATATTAAAAAATATGTATGAAAATCCTATAAAAACCTTTAAAACATGAAAAAAAATAAAGAAATTGTAAGCCAGAAAAAAATAATAATAACATAAAATATATAAAAAAAACTGTCCATAAAACCTCAAAAAAGAATGTGAAGCATTTCACAATTAATTTACAAAAAATAAATTTTAAACCTAATAGATTTATAATTTTTTATCTAAATCTTTTCAAAATTTATATGGCAACAAGATGAGATTGCAACACATGATTTGTTCCAATGTTATCTTTATTTCTTTTACGAGTGTTTTTTCTTCTTCTTCTTTTTGAAAGATGCTTTATTTTGTACGTTTCCAGGTTTTTAAAATTTTCTAGTTTAATTTTTTTCCCCCTCTTCCAGGTTTTTCAAGTCTGATTAATTTTTAAAATATTTCTTTTTTATTCTTGAAATAAAAATTCACAAGGAGAGAGAGCGCAGAAAATCAAAGGCAAGAGCAAGTTCCTTAACAACTGTCTTATCCTCCACCATCTTTACCAGAATCATGACTCTGAAATTTGCCAAGGCAATTTGGAATTTTTTGAAGAAAGTATATGATGGAAACAAAAGAGTCAAAGAGATGTTTAAGTGCTGAATTTAATTTGAGAATTCGAGTTGAAAAGAATGGAAGATTCAGAAACAATGAACGAGTACCCTAACGAACTTCTTTGTCCTGGCAACGAAGTAAGACTCCGATTTTTCTGATTCTAGAATAGTTTCCAAAACCCTAGTTGCAATTCTGGGAATTTTGAGGCTACAATCTCTTCTTTGGTAAACTCAAAAGATTTGTTGGCAGAATTACTGAATGCACTGCAAGCACATAAACAAAGGAGGCTTACAAGACAAGGGGAGGATATGAAGAAGGTGCTTCTCTAACCAAAACACAGAACAACAACGAAGGAAAAAATAAGAAAAAGAAGCAGTACACCTATGTATAACAAGCTCAAAGGTTCCGTGAGCAGCAGCAGCAACACCACCACCACCGCCCAAGTCTCTCCACCTTGTCCCCACCGTAAGAAAACCAATCATCATCTACTGAAGAAGTGCTGGTGAAGGCCAGATGCAAGATGCCACAAGTGTGGTCAGTTCGCCATGTGAAAAGTCTCAATAGAATCATCTCCAGTTATCCTTCCAGTGAGGGAATTAACTATGACTTGCCTCATGTGGTACAAAGCGCACCTTCTTATCCTGATACACACTGTTTTCCTTTTCAAGAAAGAAAGAATGAGAGCATTCAGCATGTTCGAGGGGATATGTTTTCAAGTGTTCCGAAAGGGGAGTTCAGGATTTGAAGAGTGAAGCTTGTCCTGATTGATGAGCATTGCACTTGTTAATGTATTGCAGGAGCTCTAAACTGTGCCGAAAAACTGCCATGAAGTGCTGCCTGACAATGGAAAAGTTATCGACGTCCTCTAGGCATGTTGCTGTTGACCTCGTCATCCTAATGGAAGTTTCAGGGAACATTGAAAGAGCTGGAAGCACAGCGCAGAGGATCTGGGTTTTCCTAGTTTGAAGTGGCCTGTTCAGCTTATGATATTTTGGGAGTCATTGAATTCTACAAATTATACTATAATTTGAAAGGCATCGGAAAAACTGTCCATGTATTGCGGACATAAATTCATTGTATTATAAAGTATTTGTATTGTAAACAATACTGTAGTATAATGAAAGATGTTATTTTTTTTTGTATTTAGTGAAAAATAGTATCGAACCTGATTAGATAATCAGATCTAATAACATTGAATCTACCTTGACTGCCAGATCAAAAAACATTAGGTCCGATTGTCCAACCGTACTAAAAAAAATTAGGTTTGGGTCTGAATTTGGACCCTTGCCTAGCAAGAGCCAATAACGTTGGGCTCTGCCTCTAGTAAGAACTATTATTAAACTCTATTTCAAATCCAAGACACCTAGTATACTTTTATATGCTTTTCATATTTTTTTTATAGTTGAAAAAAAAAATATTAGCCTGACAACATGGTAGTAATCTACAAGAGGCAATCGGCATCGGCATCGGCATCGTGCCCATGCTTCAGCATTTTAGACAGGGTAGCAACTCAAGATTTGCCTATGCGTTCTGCTACATAATGTTTGTCCACAAAATTAAAAGCCAGCAAGTAGAGGTGCGTCCTAGGTGGGTACAAGATAGCTTTTTTCTGTATTAATGTAATTTGCATATAGATTACATAAAACCATGATAAAAAAAAAATAAATTCTTTCCATGGTTTTTCTAGCTTGATGCAACCACACCTAGGATCTCATTCCTTCCTCTCACCACCTCTTGAAACAGCTCATTAACTACACAATCAAACATTTCTAGACCTTCCTTCAAAGCTAGGGAACTCTTCTGCAGTGAACCAATGCTTTTTCCCAACTTCTCTTTATTCAGAGCCACACCCTTCAGAATCTGAACTTTAAGACCCTCAACTGCACTCCCTACCATTTTAGTCTCAACTAAAACTGGCCTTGAGTTATCATTGAAACCTCTTCTCTCCTCATAAAAGCAGCAAACAAGCTTCCTCAGTGATGATGAGAATAATTTCAGTTGAGAGAAATCTCTATATGCCTCCTCGTCATTTTCTATTGGAGCTGGATAGAATATCGCAGAAAACAGGAGCGAACAGACAATATTCATCGTTCTTCTTACAGCATATGATGCACAAAATTCATCATCCTTGGTCTTTGTTTTCGGTCTGCCGATCTTGTATAGATTCACTATTTTCCAGTTCTCAAAGCCATAAAGCTTCTGCCATTCTCTATCTAAATTCTCAATTTCAGTCATATTCATGGCCGAACCTGAATACCCTTCATCAGAAAATCTTCTAACTGCAACATCAACTTTTAAACGGTACATATCCATTGTAGAAATGGCTGATCTCAGAGCGTTACAAAAATCCAGGATGTTCAAAGACTCTTCCATGTACTCATCCAAATATTTCCCCCCATCCCAGAACATAGGTACCTCAGACTTCTGAAATATTTCAAGAAACTGAAAATGCATCTTCTTGAGGAGATTTGTGGCTTCTAAACACCATTGAAGAGACGTTTTTGGCTAGTGAAGATTCAAGGTTCTTGATATCTATAAGAAGAGAGGAAAAGGTATTCATTGCTTCATCAATGTGGATAGAAGACGACTTTTATCTGAGAAAAAATGGAGGAAAACATGTTAGAAACAGAACCCTTCTCGTCATTTGAAGGGAGTCTTATAATAAAAATCGGTATACAAGTTTTAATCACTTCCGAAGGAAGATTTCGGGCTTATTTGAAAATGTGGTTGCTTTTTTCATCCTAAAATATATGCCAATAATATTTTCTGTACTTTTAAAATGTAAAAACAATCAGAACCTTTGTAGACGAAAGAATCAAAGAAATAAATGGAGAGATGGATATAACAGTTCAGGACTGTATTGTTCGGTAGGAAGCTGACATAATACAAAGGCTATGGAGGATTAAAACAGACTGAATTATATCTTCATAGAAATCTATTTTACTCATTAATCAAATAACACAGACTTTTAATCCTTATTTTTTTCTTTAAAAAGAAGAAGAAGAAAATATTTTATTCATACGGCACCTACATTTAGCTACAGAAGGAAAAGGAATTAAATTTCCTAATATCTGCCTTAGATTTTCTAATGTTTTTTACTGATTCTCCATTACTGCATCATCACCTTGAGTTGGAAAGTAGATTATAACCAAGCCCTTTCGGTGCAAATTTTTAGCTTGGCCATATAAACAATAAGGTACCTTTCTCTCAAGTGGAAAAGAATGCGAGAGCCTGGCTGAAGTTCTTCACGAGAAAGCAATCTATATATGTCCCGATTTCACGAGAAAGCACCCTTGAGTTAAAGTGACATGTTTTGTTTTTTATTTTATTTTATTTTAATGCTCAGATATTCTTAAAATAAAGATTTTATTCACCAATTTCATGTCCTTCCTCGAACAAGTTTTATGCACTGCCATCACACATCCGTACTTGTAAATTCATGAAAACATTCCTTTTTCGATTTTAACATAAGATGATAGGTAACATAAAGAACACAGCAACTTATATCCTTTGAACCAGCAGTTCCTTGCTTGCCCTAAATAAATATGACTTGAAATGCATGCTTGAGAATAGCATAGAGACTGTATTTTTTATGGTGGTTTTTTTTTTATCAAGATAATTTTATTTTATTTTTTAAAATTTATATTTAATATCAGCACATCAAAACAATCTAAAAATACTAAAAAAATAATTTTCTTTTTAATTTTTTTAAACAAACAACCTATTGGCCAAACACACCTGAAAAGGTAAACATGATCCGTGGTTTGACAAGGTCTTACCAATTGTTCTTTGGACTCAATTTGTTTCTTGCTACCATGACTAAGGTTTCTAAAACGTTTTGTTTCCTAGAATTGAACAACATAAACCAGAATTTGTGGAGGGCAAAGGTCTAATTAAGACAATGCCGTCAAAGTTATCTAGGACTCATTGTTCCCGTTTAGAAACCAAACAGTCACGGAAGAAAAACAATTATACTATCTAAAAATGACACTATATTAATCACCAATGAGTCATTTCCAACAAGGAAATTTTGACTTCGAATGTTATTATATTAGAAGACGAGAGTAGGACTTTGTGAGATGGAAAACATAATGTTCTCATTGACATATTCATTAAAATGGCGTCTTAGGCATATGGTGCTCATCTAGTTACATGCCGTTTATAGGACAGTTGACCAACAATCTGGTATGATATGGACACATTTCTAAAATTCAGACCATTTTGCGTACCTGCAGCAGCATGCAAGAACAAGGATTGGAAGCCAACTTGACCTAGTTGTTGAGGTGATTAGAACTACTGAAAGTTCTTTTGAATTATGTGAAGAGTGTTTTTTACACTACAGATTTCAAGCATCAAAGGAAGAAAAGAAAGACATTCATAGGAATCATCAGAAAACAATATGCAGGCAGAGGATCTATAACAATAGTCAAGGGAAAGGATGATGATATTGCTAAACGATCATAGAACTCCTTGAAGCAAGTTACTAATTTATACACCAACAATGTGAATGCTACCCGTGTTCATGTAAATCATTTAGCATTCAATGATCCATGGACGTGATCTGATGAGTAAATCATTTCTTGAAATCGTATCATTGAAATATACTGCGAGTGCAACAGGATTTATAACTCATTATTGATAGGTTTCGACATCTGTCATGTAGCATGATACGAAATAATACGGTACGCATGGATCGCTCCACCCATTTTGGTGCCAACAGGCCATATATAGCAAATTGGTATCATGCATGAAGACCAACATACGGGGCACATGTGAATTTGGTGATATAGACAACAAAATGAATTAAATTTGGTAATAGAATATCTTTTTCACATGTGAATTCAATATTTTATTTATCAATTAAATTTAAATTGAACATTATAATTAAATTTAATTACATTAGAGAATTGATTCTAAATAAATTATATTTATAAGAGAATGGGATGGGAATGGAACATATGGGAGACAAGAAAACTAGTTGGAGAAATTTATAAGGTTTAGAGCAGGGCACAATAAATAGTTTCACGATTACTTATAAAACTTGATTTAAGGATTAAATTTGGATAAGATGTAAAAATTATATTCTTAATCCATCAGACTCAAGCTCAAAATTCAGCCTCCACTTAATCCAATTAATCTAGGTATGTAAAAAAAAAGTTGCTAAAAAATTATTTTTTCTTTTTCCCCTTTTTTCTTCTCTCTATTATAACTTTCTCCTAAAATATCAAGGAAATCAAATATAAACTTAAGTTTTGGTTCAAGGAAGGTTGGAGAAAGAAGTATCTTCCTTTACTATTATTTTCCATTAAAACTTTAGTTTTTAGTTTGATTTGATGATGGAATAATTAAAGGATTTTAATTTATATTTTAGAGTATTAGTCCTGTTATGATGTGTTGTCTAAATTATAGGTTTTTAAAGAAAAAATTATTTATGTAAAGAATCTACTAATTAAGATTGACAAATCAAAATTTTAGAAATCTTTATTAACTAGTCGATTGGCTGAACTGGTTGATCTGTTGGTTGGTTGTTATTAGTTGGTCTAAACTAATTGACTTGTTGACATGTGATAATGATTAATTGGTTGATCATTAGTTAACCCGACAATAGAGATTTATTGGGTCTATTAGATTCAATTAGTTTGACTTATATTTGGGACCAATTAGGTGAAACAATTTAATTTTATATTTACATTATGGTCTCTAAGTTTAGAGTTTTCAATCTTTTATGATACATTACTTCGAGTTATGTTTTAATGTTTCTTGTATTTATTAGTGCTTTTATTGATATTCCTTCTAATGATCTTTAGTTGTCTCTGGTTCTATATTTTTTTTAGTAAATGAAATAATCTTTAATATACATATAATATTAATAAATATGTATATTAAATATATGATGAGTACAACTAGTTAATTTCTTGAATATTTATATATGTTATCTTATTTTTTCTTAGTACTCATTCATTCTTAAATTTACAACCGCATTTCATTGAACTAAATTATATTTAACATATTATGCATTGCTTTGATAATTACATGAGCATTTATTATATCTTGATATTTGTATATTTGTCATCAACTCCATGCTAATAGAGAGTAACTTATAGATTATTAATATTTAAGATATATATTAAATAATATCCTTTCATTGTATTAGTTGCACTCATTCCTCCTTTTTAATGTTATTTTAGGTTCTTAATTTTTTATTACGTGCATGTAGATTTTGTTGAGTGTTCCTGATTTATTAGTTTTGGTCAGTATGTCTTATTTATTCTGCAAGGTTTTTGTTTTTTAGTTTTTTATTCATTGTCTTATACACTTTATTAATACATTATTTTAATTAAGATTTTGACAAATATAATAAATATTATGGATTATTTATTTTGCTTTATTTGATGATGATAATTTTTGAAGTGTTATTTGATTTTATTGGTTTTTCAAGAATATAATCTTTTGAATAATGATGAAATGCTGTAAATTTTTTATATAATTTGTTTTATGGTATATATGTTTTGAGACTTATCACAGATATTATGTTCTCACGATACTGCTCTTGCATTGCCGACTGTGGACCAGAGATTCAGATCATAACACAAAACTTGGGTCATTAATTGAGAGGCCCTACCCCAGTTAATCTAAAATTTATTTTTTAAAGGATTAAAACGTTATTATTTTGTTTAAAATTATTTATTTTTAAAAAAAGTTAACAGAGCTAGGTTTTGATAAAGTTAATGTATACCCTGAATCACATATTGACATGGGTTCTTTTACCAAGCCTGAGTGGATCACTCATTTTATTGTCTTTAATCTGTACTTATTCAAGATCCAAGTTGGCCTGCCAATTCGATCCAAATTAGCTAGGGTTTCAACGAGGGGCAGCTCCCATGTCATATGCAGGAACGTGCAATATTTCTAATAAGAAATTAATGCACGCTACAACATTTCTTAATCTGAGGTGACAGGTTATTAATATGATCAATGTCTTAATGTAAGTTGAACAAATTAATCAATGGATTAGTTAGTTAACCCAAACTATAATTTCTTAAAAAACAAATGAAAAGATATTGTTTCAATAAAATATTTTGAAGTAAAACGAAAACCTGAACTGAACCAAATTCCAGTTCAATAAATTATCAAGTTGACATCTCAAGTTACACCAGGATGTATAATTATCCCTTAATAATTATATTATTTCATTCTAATTGGAACTCGAGGACTATTAAATTCAAACCCCAAGGTTTATCAAGAATTTCAAAATGAAGATTTCCAACTCTTAGGATATGCATTATTACGTATAAATGTCTTTTATATTCACCTAATTAAGTTAATACAAGGGTTAATTAGTCTGATTTTTCCTAAAAGAAAGACAAGCATGTTATATATATAATTGTACAACTTCGATAAATTATGCTGTAATTAAATAAATTGTGGAAAGGCAACAATTAGGCCAAGGTCATGCATGTAGTTATTCGAGTTGTGACATCCTTAGCCGACATTGCAATTTGAACGTCTCTTTCCCTAGCTGCTACACACAATTTCTTACTTACCATTATAGAGTCGATCGACATGTTCATAGACGTAATGTTATCACATAGAGAAAAAAATAGCTTATTTTTTGTTTAGAAAAAAATTAAATTAATTTTTTAAGTGTTTTTAAATGATTTTAATTAGAGGTGATCATTTTATTCGATTCAGTTTTTATAAAAAGATAACCAAATCAAAATTAAAAAGAAAAACTAAAACCAGTTGAAACAAACCTGTTTTGGTTTGTTTTAGTTAAGTTTTTTAGAATAAGAACCGGTTCAAACTAATTTGACTTGGTTTTTCTAATTTAACTCATTTTTTTTGGTTTGAAGCAGTTTTTTCAATTTCAGTTTGGTTTGGTTTTTTTTTATTTTAAGCTTATAAAACCAAACCGAACAGGTTATTTTTTACAAAAAAAATTAATTAGTTTTTTTCACAGTTTGTTTTTTCAATTATTTTTTTCTGATTTTCTCGTTTTAATCAATTTTCTGATTTTTTTGCTTACTTTTAATTTTAATATTTTTATATTAAAAATAAAAATATTAATTTGATATATTTTTAATTAATACATATTAATCATTTGTTGTATGAGTAATTAGTAGTTGGCAAAGTACTAACTGCTTCTTAATTAGGCAGAATATATATTAGAAGTGATTACCTTGCTTATGCCAAGAAGTCACGGGTGTTCGTTCCACTACTTCCTCTTAGGAGATCGAGTAGGCCTTTACTAATATTTAATAAGCTGAAGTGGGGTTTTGCCCAGTTGTCTGTGAGGTCTATATATATATATA
>SRLM01000057.1:367003-406080 GCA_015708895.1 Populus ilicifolia
TTATCTTTTGTCCTGATGAAATCCAGAACGGTTGAGCTTCGAGGACTTAAGAATG
Source organism: Populus ilicifolia (assembly GCA_015708895.1). Taxonomy (NCBI): domain Eukaryota; kingdom Viridiplantae; phylum Streptophyta; class Magnoliopsida; order Malpighiales; family Salicaceae; genus Populus; species Populus ilicifolia. The sequence continues at coordinate 367,059 of SRLM01000057.1, forward strand.
TCGACCCAATGATTGACGGATTTGGCATTGCTAATTCTGAAGATGCTGAACTGGTTGTCGTGTTCCAAAAACATCCCATATGACAACATTAAAAAATGGTTAGGGTTAAGTATCCTCTGTTAAACTTGTAAGCATGACAAGGTCAAACAAAGTTAAAATAAAAAATGATTACGAAAGAGACAAATTTAATTATTGTGTTTAATTTATAGTTCAAGAGCTTTTTTTTATATATATATTTTTTTAATGTGTTAATATTAAAAATAAATTTTAAAAAATAAAAAAATTTAAAAAACAATTATTACTACATGTATAACTATGGTTCTAATATCGAAAAAGCTTTCAATAAAACTTTTTGGCTGAACGCTTCTCATAATCTTTAGATAGTTATAATAAAATTTATCATTGTTATAAATCTGTTGTAACTCAAACTAGTTTGAAGCTCTCTTTTATAACGAAAAAGAGTAAAATTTACCATAGCTTCAGCATATTTTCAGTCCCTGTATTTGCACTCTAATATACTTTCGTGATTTATGCAGCAAGATGTTAGGCAACCCTTCACAGCTTGGCACGGCATGCAATACTATTAGCAAGGGAACAGAAGCAAGGGCGTTTTCTAGACTGTCACCTCTTGCTCTTCGATTGGGTTCCATCCCCATTGGCAAGTGGTATATGTAAATCATATTAATAAATCAAACAAAGACTCCCATGATCAGTACCATGAGCCAATTTTCACAGGCTTATGTGACCACTGACCTTTAACTGATGGTCTATAAGAACTGTGATGCTTAACTGACCTATGAGGATTGTGAATCAAGAAAACACTCTTCAACACTTTTATGAACACCACCAAGCCTGGTTTCCTTGCAGAAATGATGGAAGTGCCATTAGGTTTGGACAGTCTTAAGGCTTTAGCGCAACCCATATGAACTGTTTCAGAATCCAATCTCGAACTACTATGGCTTCTTGTCAATGTTTCTTCAGTGTTGAAATCCTCCCATAACATGTCCATCTTCTCCTCCTTATCATTTAGACTACCATTTCTTGTCACCAACTCAGATGCAGCGGAGCCCAGCTCCTCTCTTCTTGAAAAGCTCTTCCAGTGCTTGATCGGTTCCATTGGAAAACTATTTTTAAAGGCTTGTTCGTCTTGACCACTCTCTTCTCCTTCTGTGCTGCTTTCTTTTGATGTTTCTTCATGGCAAGGATCAGGAGAGGCCGCAGGAGATAAGCACCATAGAGGTGGGGAATCGATGCTGCATGAGACAGGGTCTGTGAAGATGGGGAAGGTGAAGTCTTCAGTGTCCATAGCTAGGCTGGTGACTTGGGTGGAATGGAAAATGGTATTGGAGAGTGGGAGTTGGGGATTGGGAGTTTGGTGTAGGTGGGGTATTTGGACATATTGGTTCAACTGCTTCAACAAGTTAACGTTTCTGGATCAAGAGTCTAGGTTCCAGGGTCCCACTCAATATAAAGGATATTTAAGAGTGTGATATTTTTTTTAAACTATGTTATGTGTAAATCTAGGTTTAAGCTCCATTCGACCTCTGTTTGATGAGACCGGGTGAATTTATACACCTAGTTTAGAATTTTTTTTCATGAATGAAAAAATTATATCATTGGCCAATCAAGATGGTTCATCAATGCGAGCCTGAGAGCCTCGTATATGATTATAATTAGAGGAAAAGCTGGTGTATATTTTTATTAGCCTTCATGTAGGCTTGTAGTAGGCATAGCATAAATGTAACTGTCTGTCATGAATGCAACATTTGTCCTGCAAATCTTGTGTGTGGCAAGATGATGATGATGATAATGTGTGATACACATAAAATTGTCAAATAATAATTCATAGAATTAAATACAGAGTTGTGTGCCATGTAGCTGAAGAAAGAAAAATAAGAGAGAGAGGAAAGTGGGCTCGTTGGTGATCAGGCAACTTGCGAGGTCAGGTCGCTAGCAACCTGCGAGGTTGGGTCACTGGGTCCGATGGCTGGCTGGCCATCCACGCTGGTCGCCCTGGCTTGGGCGACCAAGCTGGTCACCCAAAAGGGGCGACCTCATTGGTCCCCCAAGAATTTGTACTTTTAATTTTTTAACTTTGGCCCATCACCTATGTTGAAGGCATTAGTATAAATTTGTTTATCATTTTTCTAAACTATTCATAATCCTGGTATGAAGAAACCAAAGTTTTGATAAGCATAGATTGATAAAAATAGGATTCCAAGCGAAATCTCGCCAGGCAGCTCATGCCTAATAAACGTTATGCTGAAATGATTTTTTATTTCTTTCAAGAGTTCTATACAGCTTTAAAGGGCCATCAGTATCTATTAATTTCATGTTGACAAGATTATAGTTGGGTGTTACTCAAGTGTTATCCAAGGAATAGAAAATAAAAAGCAGCAGAAACATGTCTAGGACATCTCATCTACCGCCGGCTTGGTAGCAGGAATTGGCATATTCAAAGCCCATTTGGCAACGCTTGTGGTGCTGACTCGAGAGCTTTGAAAGAGATTGCATGGCACCATTCTTTGTTTGGTAAATCTGCATTTCAAATCTGTCACAGCTCCACTAAGCCAGCCAAATACTGTCTTACAGAGTTCACCTGACACAGCAAGCTATACAAAAATAAGAATCCTAGAAGTCTAAAATGAGCAAGTCCAAGTCCACTCTTTAGTGGTTGCATGATAGCAATTGAAAGTTAAATCATGGATTAATCCAAAGCAACTTGGACAATAATTTATGTGAAACATAGAACTTTCTAACACAAACACTCTGTATCCTGCATATACTAAGCATAACCTTCAATTCTTTATTGAGATGCCTCGTTACCCAAACTTGAGGTCAACTTGAAAGTCACTATCTAGCATAAATCACATACAAAACAACGTAATGGAGAAGTCATTGCGAGGAACAGAAGGCGAAGAAGTAAACTGCATTTCTTCATAACTTGAAGCTAAAATTCAATATGAAGAACAAAATGCTCAAAATTACAAACCCCCATGGAGGGGAAGAAGGAAAGGGGGGAGTTAAATGTCTATACATGGCGGTAGCTGAAAAAGACCCATCTCCTTTTTTTATCTTAGAAAGAAGTCTTGCCATCTTCGCCCATTTTTTACTCAAAGAAAATAAAGAACCCGCCCAGTGTGTTGATAATAAACAGGTCTGTGGCTGGAATTCCCTTTCTGCCCCAAATCAGCACCCAAGATCTTGAATGACAGTAACAAAAAGAATCAAAGAATACAACTATTTTGGTCCCAGAGTGTCTACTTGTCGTAGAGGGATTCCTTCGGGGTCAAGTCCTTCGTCTTCTTCTTCATGCTTAGAAAGGCGCAATGATGAAGACTGTGATGACCCTATAAATGAAGTACAGTTTATGTGAATCTACAATCTTGAACTAGAGAAGATGATTGAACAATAGATGAAATTCTGGAAACCCACCTTCAACCATGTCCTTCGTTTCATGAAGAAGAAAAGTCCCAGAAAGGATCGTTACAAATCCACATATTTCAGTGACAATTTGAGATGCGTTCTTTCCATCCCAATCCTGAATTTAAAAGGGCATATGATCAGCATAAAGGGCAACAAACATCATAAAAACCCTTAAAAGTTTAATACTTGAGTTAATATAGCAATACTTATAGGGACTGAAGACTGCATGTAAGAACTAAAATCTTCAGAGAACATCTATCTAGTTTTATTTCACCACGAAATCTCTTTCCATAGATTATTATTTTCTGTCTAAGAGATCGAGAGAAGGAGAGTTCCTAAAAGAAAACAATGAAAAAAAGAACTCATAATTGAGTAACAACAGTTTTTAAACTCCTTAACTGGAGAGAATAACATAAAATCTTTAGAAAATAACCATCTAGTTTTCTTTCAGCTCTACATCTCTTTTCCATAAAGGAGAGAGGGTTTCAAAAAGGAAAGGAACAAAAAAGTAAAGAAACTCATAATTTATGTAAGAACAGTAATTTTTAAAGTCCTCCGCTGGGATAGCATAAGAAATTTCATAATTATACTGCAGGCATTCACCATAAATCAACTCAAAATAGATGGAAAACAAATTGTTCTGTTTGTATTCTGAATACATCAGCACAACCTATTTGTAGCAATGTTTCGTTTTCATTTAAAAAAAATGCTCCAGTTTCTACAGTCATCATCACTTAAAGTGGAGCTAACATGAAATCCAAGGATTAGTTCTCCTAAATTCCATCTATCACACAGACACATTCATGCATGCCTATAAGTCAACACATGCCACTGGTTAAAAAGTAGATTACCTTAAACATGATTACGCTAGCCAAAATTGTTAATGAAGTAAACATCACATAGTATATGGGAGATACGACAGCTGCATTGAATGTATCAAGAGCCTGCAATTCAAAGAGTAACAAATAAATTTATCTACCAAAAGCCATTCATAACCACAAGCCATTGCCCAGTTATCCTCCCACTGAAGCAAGTCCTATGCTGGAAAACTTGAAATATTCCCTCAGAAATTTACATCATCATCATAATAAAAGATCTAGTTTCTACAAGAATTTTCACGCAATCAGCATTTCAAGGTAGCATATGTTTATTTTTAAAAATTATATGGGAGCTCCTACGAAATGCATTACCTTGTTTAAGTAATTGATTTGAGTGATTACACAGGCAAGTACAATCAAGGTAAAAGCCCATGTTTGGGGGTATAGCAACTGATTCATTCCTGAGAAAGTCAGCTTTAAAGCGATTCCAAGTGCTTTGACACTCATAACCTGTCATGAGCATTCAGAAAACATAATTTTAACAATAGTGGATTTACACTAGTAAAGATGTGCACACAGTGAATGATAAATGGTAACTGACATACCGATAGTGAGCCCATGAGCGAACAAATTGAAATATACACCATAACATGAGTCTGCCCATAATGGGGTATAACACGGATGATAATCACAACAGCAGCTGTTATGACAATAGCAGCATACAATAGAAAAGCTGCAGTGGATATCACAGTGAATTACAGCATTACGAGACACTTAAGCAAAAAATATAAGACCATGATATTAATATGTATGTTTTTCAAATAGCATCAAGGACTTGGAAGCCTTCGCTACTTTTTTTTATTCCTTGGAGAAATATATACCTGGCTCTGTTGCAAGGTCCCACACTTCCTTCACGGACTCAATCTCACGTTCTTGAGGTGCATGCAAAACAATTGTCGTTGAACCCACAACACAAAGAGCACAACCAAGAATCCCAAAAGTGTGCAACTTTTCCTGTAAAATAGCATGTGCAAGAGCAGCACTGCAAGACAAATGGAAGTTAGCATCATACAATAATCTGATATATGAAAGACATAAGTAAATTTTCTCTTGCCTGATAATGATACTGAGTGCACCAAGAGGAGTGACTAGAATAGCTGGTGCAAATGCATAGGCTGCAAAATTAGCAATTTCCCCAGCAATCACTGCCACAATGACAATTATCCATCTTAGAATGCATACAATGTGATCTGCACTCAAACTTCCAATGCACTTCATAACGTTAAACCAACAGGAGTAACTTGCATATAAAGAGAAAAGGTAAACATCATAAATGAGATCCAAACCATCTAAATGGACAAACAACAAAAGAAATAGTCCAAGACATATGAAATGAAAGGTTAACACAACTCTTTGAAGGATCTGTGAAAGACTGCACTTTTGGCACATATGGAGAGTTTTTAGCTAATCAAAAGAACTTATTGCATTTATATAGACTATTTATTATGCTGTAAAAGCATATGGATTATTTATTTAAATTATCAAAATATATATAGACTATTTATTTTATACTACTCAATGTATAAGCAATGGTATAAAAGTAATTTCTTTAATTTCAACAAATTAACAGCCATAGAAAATACGGGCACTTACTTGTTATCATGCCAATCCACCAAAGTGGTTCAAACAGGTAAGTATAACCCCCAGCACCTGCGAACAAAAGGTCCATAAAATTAAGATAGAGTAAAACCATAAAACTCTATTATCATACATAAATCAAGCCATTAATGCAATCACAACAAAAATTTTTTTTTAACAAATTAAGTAAATGCTGAGTATTAAACTCGATAATTCCACATGTCCTGCTCCAACTTCTATACTCATCAAGCCATTAATGCAATCACATAAATTATAAATTGTTAAAAAGTTAGGTTTTAAATTTTATTTATTCTTCTTCTATGATGATAAATCACACCATCACTTAATTAGAAAGCATATTCCTAAAGAACACCATAATGACCGCAAATCATCCATGGACCAGGTAGTAGAAGCTGAATGGTATTCTGCAAGCCTAAATAAATAATTGTGAAGCTATTTTGTTAAGCCATGCACCAAACCACTATCTGGAACCAAGATGGTCTACAAAGAAACAAATAAATCTTACACAAACTTCATACAAATTGGCACAGAAAATGATTGGTGATGTGATGTAAGGTCCTGGAAACACTAAAAGATTGATCAAACATGATAAAGAAATTCTTGCATAAGTTATATGAAGTATTAGTTAAGATCTGTAAGTTTGTATAGCATTACTCTGTTTGGACGTAAATAGCATAAAAGAACCAGACCAATGGTTCATTATCATCAAGATAGTTCTGTAAAGAGCACTCAAATGTACTACTTTAAAACCTACAAAATATACAAATTGAAAATATCTAAACAATCAATAAAGTTGATCTATCAAAAGAAAGGTATAGCTTCGGAGAGCTACTTTAACCTTCCAGATACACTCACATTCCCTCAACCTTCTAGAAAAGAGCAGACTCCCGATGTCCTACAATTATCCAATAATTAGTATATCGTCACCCGTCAACACAATAAAAAAAAATATAGGACATCAATAAAACTGCTGCAAAGTCCAATCCCAATCTTTCACTACCCTTATAAAACATGGGGCCTAAGCACAGTTGCCATGGCCCCTTCTTTCTAGCCCTCAATTGCTACCACCTTTTTTCTCAGAAAAGAAGAAGAGTTGCTCATGCTTTTGCACACACCATGCACCACACAAGAATCCAGACACCTTCTCCAATATGTAAAGCAATAAAGTTAAAGGATATACATCTTTCTCTTGCAAAGCTATTCCACAGCTTTATCCTGTGAAATCCATCACTATCTTCCTACCTATTACAAAAGCTACCCCTTCAGATATACTATTCTAAACCTGAGATGATAAATGTAAATGCATCGAATGTCTAAAGTCCTATGGACCTCAACCAATTAATCCACTGCCATAAATCCATCGAAGCTTTTTCAAAATCCCCAAAAATTTTCACCAGGATGAGGGATAAACTTTGGTTTTAGCAATAGTCAGATCAAAAAGTTCAAGAAAATGGACAAAGCACGATGTCTTTGCCAACTTAGTACACATGACGCATGCAAGAGTAGCAAGCCAACATAGAATCTGAACAACACGTTGAAAAGAACTTGAAACCGAAACTTTGCAGTTCTAAAATCATACGAAGGTGTAATGAATAATTGCGTGGAACGAACCCTCCAAAATCCATCTCTCCCCTTATAGAAATCAAAAGGAATAACAGCACCAAACTCCAATTAACCCGGTGTCTTCACTTGCTGGAGCTTAATCTTCCAACTAAAAAGAATCTAAAAGGCAATTTTCCAGGTATCAGCTAAGAAACCCCCAATAGTGAAACAAAATCCCATGCCAGCAACCTGGTGCCTGGTGGTGAACTATGATAAACTGATTAGCCATCATTTTTACTCGCGCAAACAACAACGTTTCAATTCAGTGATTCTAACAATATATGTAACCAAACAGAAACAAATTCCATTAAAATATTATCAAGAATTCTATCTACAACTTGGAATGCAACAGTAGACAAAAATTTAACCCACTCTTAAGTTTGACCCACAAATGAAATCCTCAAGCCACGTCAATTCAACCAATTCCTATCACTATGCTTATAATTCTTGCAATGAAGCACATAAAACAACTTCCACTCAAGACAAAATCCCATTCGAATAAATCCATAACGGACCAACAAAAATCAACCCATTTCACACCAAACATAAATTAAAAAAGGGCAATCCAAACCAACAAATTAGCACCAATCCAACACAAAATCACAATTAAAACAAAACCCACCAAAGCCAACAAATAAACAATGAAAACCCACAAAAATGCAACCCATTCCAAGGCCAAAAAAAAAAACCCAGTCGAATAAACAATAAAAAGATTGAAACTTTACCTGCCCTAATACCAGAAGCACCAGCTTTCTTCAACCCTTTTTTCTTAACAATAAAACTGGCTCCTATAAATAAACTCGAAGACAATGCCAACACCAATCCCTTTATGTTATCTGTTGACATTCCTATCTCTGTTTCCGCCATTACTTTACAATCCCTTCACCACCAACACCAAAACGGCGACGACGACAATGTCTCACCTCAAAACTCACTGTTTCCATTCCACATCATTCATCAAGTCGTATTCTTTATATTAATCTTATCCAAATCGGATTGCATAACGCAAATGTGTATAAAGAATGAGAGAGAGAAAGGAACACCTAAGAGTATTGGGATTTGTGAGTTTGACGTAGTTAAGATGTTTTTTTATTTGTTTGTAAGATTTAGATCGATCTGATCGGTATTGCTCTTTTTGAACAAGAGACGAAAGCTGAACTTAGTTTTCTTTTATCCCTTTCTTTACTTTTTTTTTCAGCTTCTATCGACCACCCGTGCACGCTTCCTTTGCCGAGACTGAGAGATGGGTAGTAGCCCAGGAGCAACTTCTGAACTACGGAGATCTTTTTCAGGCCTCTAATTTTGTCTTGCTCTCTGGCTCGGGAGACGAGGGCAGCCCCGTAGTTAGTTCATTCAACGGGAGAGGGAAAGCAGAATTCACAAATTACCAGATAACGTGTAAAAACTCAAAAAGAGGAAGATTTTAGGGAAGAATCGATCGAAATGAATCTCTGTGATCGTCAAAAGAGTGGCTTCGATATTTCTTTCAGATTTTTTTTTTTTGTTGCCGTTTCAGTTCTTTTATTTTTATTTTTTCACATCAACATATCATATTATTTAAAAGTATTTAAAAAAAATATTGATTTAATTATTTAAAAGAACAATTTAAAAATATTTTAAAAACAAATTGTAATGAAAATCCTCCTCCCCCTATCTTAGAAATGTTGATCCGTTAACATATTTAGAAAGCATTGATCCATCAATAATGACAGTACGTCATGCCTTTCAGTGATTGCTTTTCCTAATTTGCTTTCTAATTATTTTCTATCAAATAAAAATCAAAATGTTCAAAACGACATCGTCGTTTATAGTGTTTAAACAAATGATTATTTTTTTTTTCAATGAAAATGAATGTGTAATTGTTTTTGCGTGGAATCCTTATTTTTTTTAAAAAAAAACTGATTTTTATTTTTTTAGATTATTCTTTATATGTTTTTTATTATTTTTGCCTGCGAAACAGTTTTAATGGACTATTATAAAAAATAAATTTAAAAAATAAAATATATTATTTTAATATATTTGAAAATAAAAATAAGAATTATTTTAATATATTTTAAAACTACACTGTACAAACACTGGTAAGCAAACTGCAAACTTCTGTTACACAGGAAAACAAAACACAGCAGATCCCCTCCCGTTTTCTTGTCATCTCCCGACAGAAATTGTTCGAGTTCAGTTTCTTTTTTGCTAACCTAGCAAAAGCAAGAAGGAAAAAAGAAAAAAGACAAGGAAGGAGGCTCCCGCTCCAAGTATAAAACTCACACCAATTACTCTTCCGTTCTTTCTTGCCAATTTCTCGGAAGTGTCAACTAGGCCAACATTTCCAGTTACTTTTATCGAAACTCGTGGTGGAAATACTGGTATGACTCCAGATAGCTGATTGTTGGAAAGTATCAACTCTGTCAAAGTAGCCATTTGAGTAAAAAGAACAGGAATCTCACCCGAGAACTTGTTGTTTGAGAGGTCCAAGACTTTCAAACCCATCAGCTGGGAAAGATCGCTTGGAATAGGTCCTTCAAAGAGGTTGCTGCTGAGATTTAAGACTGTCTGCAACCTCATTGGCATCATTGGAATCGTCCCACTCAGTTGATTTTGTCCAAGCTGTAGTTCAACCAGAGAAGGCATTCTACCAGGGATTGAACCGCTGAGTTTGTTACCTTCCAAGTTCAAATAATCCAGGTTGCCCAAGCCTGTAATTGAAGAAGGTATGGAACCGGTAAGCAAATTCCGGCTGATATTCAGGGTTGATAACCCAGGGGGGATTTGCTTTGGGATCTCACCACTCAATTTGTTTAATTGGAGTTTCATGACTTCAAGCGAATGAAGACCAGCCAATTCTGCTGGTATTGCACCAATCAGGTTATTCTGTGCCAAGTTCAACACCGCTAAGCTTTCACAAGAACTCAATTGGGGAGGTATCACACCTGTCAAACTATTGTTTTCCAGCTCCAAATGAGTTAGATTTGTTAGTGCTTCAAATGAAACAGGGATTGAGCCATTCATTCTATTGCTTCCCAATTCTAGAATAACCAAGTTTCGAGATACATTTGCTGGGATTGAACCCTCCAACATGTTATAAGACAAATCCAAAGTCTGCACATTCGGCTGTGACAGAAAGTCCGGTGGTATCAGCCCAACTAACCTGTTATAACTAAGATCTAAATACGTAAGAAACCTTGTAAGTCCACAAGGAACTCCACCATAGAAATTGTTTTCATTTGCTGCGAAGTGCTGCAGGGTTTGAATATTTGAAAGGCTTGTTGGGATCTCCCCACTTAACTTATTGGAAGACAGGACCAAAACTTCCAAGTAGGTTAGGTTTCCAATTACATCAGGAATAGACCCCGAAAGCTGATTTGCACTAAGATCAATCCTGTGCAAATTATGCTAACTCACTATTTCCGACGGGATGGAGCCCTGGAAAGAATTCACTGAAAGCTGAAGCTCTTCCAACATCATGGATTTCCCAAGGTTTATGGGAATATGTGTTATGTGTGAACATAATATGGTTGGTGGCAGTCATGATTGATATGGTTAGAGTCAATGGTAGGTGCCTAACCAAAGAAAATATTGTCCACCATTGTTGAACAAAGAAAGAAAATTGTCTCTCACATCAGCTATAAATAGAGAGTGCATTGATAGCTAATACAGAACACGAAATAGAGAGAAACACAGAGAGAGAGCTAAGGGTGAGAATTGATTGAGTTGAGAAGTTTTTTCTCCTGCTCCTTATTTTATTGTTTGTATTGCTTTTGAGCTTGATTAATACAAACCAGTAGCTCCATGGAGTAGGCAAGTTGCCGAACCGCGTAAATTGATGTGTGTTTGAGAGCTTGAATTTCCTAACAACTAGTATCAGAGCTTGTTCTTGAAAAAGAAAGTGTTTGATCTAAACTCAAAAATCAAAGTTCTCAAAACGTGTTTTTGAACATACCATCATGAAGAGGACAACGAGAGGAATCCACTGGTGAAAAACCGACGTCCTGCATGCCTACACGCGCCTGCATGCGCCGCCACCAGCACTGTCCACATGCATAGACGCGTCGTATGCGCGTTGCACGTCTTCCTCGCCAGTTTCTTGCAAATTGGCATGCCACGTCATCAGACACTTCTGCAGTACTACACAATCATCGGCCATGTCATCTGCCACATCATCCATCTGTACTGTCAGCAGCCCCGTCGCGTGCCATGTCATCCTGCCACATCATCTGACAAGTCATCCTGCCATGTCGGTAATAAATTCCATGTGATTCAGCCACGTAAGATTATTGGGGTCCATATATCCACATGGCAGACACGTCAGCTTATCCACGTCATCATTCTGGGGTTTTGATCCGGTGTGGCGCAGCGGCTATTCCTCTTAACACGTGGCTTTATCTACAGCGTCCAGTGATCCAAAAATTTGATTGATTAAATCGGAGCTATCCGAAGTCTGATTTGGGTGATCTCAATGTCGTTTCTAGCATTTTCAGCTATTCCAGACACATCTATAAGGTCAAATTTTGCATATTCAAATCCGAGAAAGATTAAAAATGGCTGATGAAATAAAGGCTACGAGAATTGAAAAATTTGATGGAACTGATTTTGGATATTGGAAAATGTAAATTGAAGATTATCTATATGGGAAGAAACTCCATCTTCCTCTGTTGGGGAGCAAACTAGAAAACATGTCAGAAGAAGATTGGTAAATTCTTGATAGACAAGTTTTGGGTATAATCCAGTTATCCTTGTCAAGAAGAGTTGCTCATAATGTTACAAAAGAGAAATCCACAACAAGATTGATGGAAGCCTTGTCTGGGATGTATGAAAAGCCATCAGCAAATAACAAAGTGCACTTGATGAAAAAGTTGTTCAACCTGAAGATGACAGAAAGCACTTCTGTTACACAACATCTCAATAATTTCAAAACCATTACAAATCAATTATCATCTGTTGAGATTGAGTTTGATGATGAGATCCGAGCACTTATTTTGTTAACTTCACTTCCAAACAGCTAGGAAGGTATGAGAACAGCCGTAAGCAACTCAGCCGAAAAATCCAAATTAAAATATAATGATATTCGAGACCTGATTTTAGCTGAAGAAGTACGAAGGAAAGACTCGGGAGAAAGTTCAAGTTCAAGTTTAGCCCTCAACATTAACACTTGAGGAAGGAGACAAGACAGAGGCTTATCTAGAGACAGATCAAAATCCAGGTACAGAAGTAAAAGCAAGTTTGGACCAAGAAAGCAGGTTGAATGTTGGAATTGCAGCAAATCTGGTCATTTTATAAGGAGTTGCACAAAACTGAAAAAACCTGAAGCTGATTCTGCAAATGCCACTACAGACAAGGTACAAGATGCTTTGATTCTTGCTGTATATAGTCCTACTGATGATTGAGTTTTTGATTCTGGAGCTTCATTTCATTGTACTCCACACCATGAAATGATGCAAAATTATATTGCTAGAAATTATGGAGTAGTCTATCTGGCCGATGGACAACCATCGGATATTGTGGGTATTGGAGATGTGCAAATCAAAACGATGAATGGATCTATATGGAACTTGCAAAATGTAAGGCATGTTCCTGAACTGAAAAAGAAGCTGATCTCGATCGGACAACTTGATAACAGTGGCCATTCAATCTTTTTTTCTGGAGGAATATGGAAGGTATCGAAGGGAGCTATGGTTTTGGCTCGTGGAAAGAAAACCGGCACCTTATACATGACCACAAGATCAGCAAATATAATTACCTCTACTGAAGTAGAAAATCAGGCACAATTATGGCACTGTAAACTCGGCCATATGAGTCAAAAGGGAATGAAGATACTTCAGTCAAAGGAAAAGTTGCTGGAGTTAACAAATGTTGATCTAGACATTTGTGAAAGTTGTATTCTCGGAAAGTAGAAGAAGCTCAATTTCTTAAAGGTTGGCAGAACCTTAAAACCAAGAAAGCTAGAACTAGTGCATACAAATTTATGGGGACCGGCTCCAATAGCATCTCTTAAAGGTTCTTAGTACTATGTGACTTTTATTGATGACTTCAGCAGAAAGGTATGAGTTTACTTTCTGAAAAATAAATCTGATATGTTTAAAATATTCAAGAAATGGAAGGCTATGATTGAGATTGAATCAGGTGTGCAGTTGAAATGCTTATGATCTGATAATGAAGGAGAATACATTGATGGAGGTTTCAAAGAGTATTGTGCTGTCAACGATATTAGAATGGAAAAGACAGTTCCAGGCACACCACAACAGAATGACATTGCTGAATGAATGAATAGGACCACCATCAATGAACGAGCTGGAAGCATGAGGTTGCATTCTGGATTACCATAAACATTCTGGGCTGATGCAGTTCATACTGCAGTTTACTTGATCAACCGTGGACCATCAGTTCCCTTGGAGTTTAGACTACCCGAGGAAGTATGGAGAGGAAAAGAAGTACAACTTTCTCATTTGAAGGTCTTTAAGTGTGTTTTCTATGTGCATATAGATTCTGATGCTCGCAACAAGCTGGATGCCAAATCAAAGAAATGTTTCTTTATTGGCTGTGGAGATGAAGAATATGGATTTCGGCTTTGGGATGATCAGAACAAAAAGATTATCAGAAGTAGGAACGTGATCTTCAACGAGAAAGTTTTGTATAAAGACAGATCAAGTACAGAAACAAAGATGGCTGATTCAGATACGAGTCCACAAAAATCTGAATTCATACAATTAGAAGGGCTTCCTGATGTTACCACTCAAGAGGCCTTACAAGAAAGTCCAAGCACATCAGTACCCACCACTACTACACAAGACAATGCAGAGCCAAGTAAACCAACTGTTTGCAGGTCTTCAAGGACTATAAAGCCCCCACAATGGTTCACACATCTACTGAATTATATTTTGCTGACAGATGGTGGTGAACCATTATCTTATAGAGAATCCTTACAAGATGAAAATTCGAGCAAATGAGAGTTAGCCATGAAGGACGAGATGGAGTCATTGTTGAAGAACAAGACTTGGGAGTTAACCTCATTACCTGAAGGAAAGAAGGCTTTGCAAAACAAGTGGGTTTATAGAGTAAAGACTGAGCATGATGGAAGCAAATGGTTCAAGGCAAGACTTGTCGTCAAAGGGTTTCAGCAAAAGAAAGGAATTGACTATTTAGAGATATTCTCTCCAGTTGTGAAGCTTACAACAATCAAAGTTGTTCTGGGGATAGTAGCTGCAGAGAATTTTCATCTTGAAGAATTAGATGTAAAAACAACATTTCTTCATGGTGAATTGGAGGAAGACATTTACATGCAACAACCAGAGGGGTTTGCAATACTAGGAAAGGAGAGTTAAGTTTGCAAGTTGAAAAAGAGCCTATATGGTTTGAAGCAAGCTCCAAGACAGTGGTACAAGAAATTTGGCAACTTCATGTGTAGTTCGGAATACACAAAATATCAGGCGGATCATTGTTGCTATGTCAAATATTTTGACAACTCGTATATCATTCTATTGTTATATGTGGATGATATGTTGATTGCAGGATTGAGTATGGAAGAGATTGACAACCTAAAGCAATAATTGTCAAAACAGTTTGAAATGAAGGATTTGGGAGCTGCTAAACAAATACTTGGCATAAGAATCATCAAAGACAAAGACAAAGGCATACTAAAGCTTTCATACATAGAGTATGTCAAGAAGGTTCTCAGCAAGTTTAGTATGGATAATGCTAAGCCAGTATGTACATCTCTAGGGAATCATTCCAAGCTTAGTAGAGATCAATCACCAAAAACTGAGCTAAAACGAGAACACATGGATAAGATTCCATACGCCTCAACTATCGGCTCTTTGATGTATGTTGTGGTATGCACTAGACCAGATATTGCTCATGCAGTTGGAGTTGTAAGCTGATATATGAGCAATCCTGGAAAGCAACATTGAGAGGCAGTGAAATGGATCATGAGGTACTTAAAAGGCTCATCGGAGACATGTCTTACTTTCACAACTGGCGGTTTGAAACTTGAAGGTTTTGTAGATGTTGATCTAGCAGGAGATGTTGATAGCAGAAAGAGTACTACAGGTTATATATGCACTCTAGGAGGCACTGTTGTTTCTTGGAGTTCTACCTTGCAAAAGATAGTCACTCTTTCAACAACAGAAGTTAAATATATTGTAGTTTTAGAATCTGTAAAAGAGATAGTAGGGCTAAAGAGTTTCTTGTAAGAATTGAGCAAGATGATTGGAAAGGATACTTTGTATAGTGATAGTCAGAGTGCAATCTTCCTTGCCAAGAATCCAACATTTCACTCTAGAACAAAGCACATACAGATCAAATATCACTTCATCCGATAATTGCTCGACGATGAACAACTATTACTTGAAAAGATCTGTGGAAGCAAGAATCCAGCTGACATGTTAACCAAAGGAGTTACTATTGATAAATTGAGGCTGTGTAAAGCTTCAGTTGGTTTTAAAGTTTAAAAGACAGACCTACAACCATTTGTGTCCAAGTGGAAGATTATTATGTGTGGACAAAACATGGTTGGTGGCAGCCATGGTTGACATGGTTAGAGTCAATGATAGGTGCTTAACCAAAGAAAATATTGCCCACCATTGTTGAATAAAGAAAGAAAATTGTCTCTCACATTAGCTATAAATAGAGGGTGCATTGATAGCTGATGCAGAACACGAAATAGAGATAAACACAGAGAGAGAGCTAAGGGTAAGAGTTGAGTTGAGTTGAGAAGTTTTTTCTCCTCCTCCTTATTTTATTGTTTGTATTGTTTTTTAGCTTGATTAATACAAACCAGTAGCTTCGTGGAGTAGACAAGTTATCGAACCACGTAAATTGATGTGTGTTTGAGAGCTTGAATTTCCTAACAACATGCCCATTAAACTTATTGGAACTAAGATTCAAGCTTTTGAGTGAACGAAACCCATTTAACTGTAAACTAATATTACCACTCATAGAGTTAAAAGACAAATCCAAGGTTTCTAATCCTTCAAAACCATGAAAGTAGGCAAAGGACCAACTAGTGAGTTATAACTAAAACTTAAAGTCTACAACTTAGAAATTTGTCTATAAACATTGATGAATTCATCTAGGATTGAGCTCAATCGGTTGTTCGAGAAATCAAGCCACTGCAGAGACTCGATCTTGCAAATAACATATATAAAATCAGAAGAGGAGAGACCAAAGTCGGATAGGAAAAGATGGGTTACCAGTGTGTCGTCAAGACTGCATCTAACTCTAATCCACGAACATGGGTTTGGCTCCTTAGTAGCATCCCATGGTGAAGCAGTGTTGTTAAGGAGCTTAAAGAGAGTGATCAAGGTGCTATCTTGGTCTTTGGACAATTGACTAAACACGATGGAACATGAAAGTAAGAAGCAAGATAAAAGCAACAAGCGAGTGTTATGTGCATGCCAGCTCATTTTTGAAGTGATGGGGAATGTTATGTTGCTTCACTTCCAAACCTACAAAGCAATTTGCAGAAACAAGTGTTTGATATGTGAATGTTGTGGATTTTAAAGTGATAAACTTTCTTGTCGTGTGGACTAGATGATTTCACCGTATTATGTTGCGGATTGGGATAGTTTTTTTATATTAAATAAAAATATAATGTCATTATGACTTTTTTAATTTTCAACACCTAAAAAAAATAATTTAAGTGGAGGCTTGGTAATATCTCGAGCTGAGATATCTAGGGACTTAATAATATGTCAAATCTTAAGTATATTGAGTCTGGAGTCAATCATATCTAATTGTTTTTTGAGTTTTGTAATGTACCAAAGAACTTTGCAACCTGCTAAGTCTAAAATAACACGAGTCTTGTAAATATATTAAACTTAAAGTATTTAGATTTAACATTTTACAAAGTCTAAGATAATACGAGTCTTATAAATATATCAAATTTAAAATACTTAAACTTTACAGTTAGTCAAGTCCAAGATAGTAATCATTTCCTTAGAGTTTGTCTAAATAAATGGTCATCGTCATTTGGGTCTGACATTGACATTGAGAAAGAACTCAGCTTGCATAGATTTAACTAAGTTTGATGTCTTAAATTTTAATCTCCCTACATCTTTTTAGATGTATAAAAGTTCTTTAAGAACCCATCATATTCTCATCAAACATTAATATAGATATTTTCCCCTCGTTAAATGTTGTTAGAGTAACATTAGATTCTAGAGCCTTTTATTTATAAAAGGATAAGATTCATCAATTATAATACATTATGAGATCTTTAGAATAAAAGTTCACAATCTTTATTTTCTATTGCATATATATTATTAGAGTATCTCTATATAGAATATTCATGTATTTTTTCTCTAAAAAAAATACTTATTTAAACATTAAAGAGTCTACATATCCACCAAAAAAAATCTTTTGCAGGTATTAGTCACGAGCAGCTTTATCGTACTAAAACCCAAGTATAAGATATCAATTATATTGACTAGAAAGAATGAAGAAGATTGTTATAACTAATTAATTAACTAATTGTCCAATTTGAAAATCATATTCCCAAATTAGTTGGATTTTTAGCACATTATCACAAATACTCACTTTTAGCTAAAAAGTTAGAAAATTTATAATAAATGTTAAAAAAATATTATCATAAATAAAATTAAAATAATGAAGTAGAGAAACATGTATGATTATATGCATCTAAAAGCTTTTTTATTTTATTTTTAATTTAATTTTATAACACCAATATTTTTTATAAGAAAAGCGGGAATTGAATAAAAATAATTTACTAACTAAAAAGCAACTATTTACATCCCATTGTCTCATATGGTATGGTGAATAAAATACAACCATTCATTTAATAAAAACAAAAGTCAATAAAAAAAGATATATATATATATATATATATAAAAGATGATTTAAACTGAAAATAAAAATAATCTAACTAAAATTACTTCATCTCATCAATGTGCTCCTTATTTTAAGAAAACAATTACCTGAACACTTGTTTTCTAAACAACATCGTATGATTATTTCAAAAGCAAGCTCAATTTTTTTTAAATAACACCCTAATAATTTTAGTGTTGAGTGTATAATAATAATAATAATAATAATAATAATAATAATAATAATAATAATAATAATAATACAACACGAGAGTATATTGTTATTAGAAACTCTTATCAAGTATAACTAAATCCATTTTGGTTTTGTATAATTGTACCCATATAGACATTGTTTAGATGTGGCACGATTATCTTCATAGGTTTAAAAATAATGTAAAAAAATTATAAAATCTTGAATTGAGTTAAGAGAAATTTCAAGACAACACTTTTGTTTTAATATTAAAACAACAATATATTAATTAATATATATTGATTGATACGAGTTCACCAACAAACCAACGGCGGCATGAATGATGGACATGATTAAGTTTAATAAATTTATTTTTTTAATTATATGATAATAAAAATAAATCATTGTAATAAAAAAACTTGCTAAAAATATATATTTTTTTATGATGGTGAACTATTAAAAAAAATGATTGCTTGAAAATGAAGTAAAAATTACAGTCAATTAAAAGAAAATAACATGTAAAAATTATTCTTATTTAATCTAAGAATTTAAAAGAAATTATACATATTATATTAAAAAATATTTGATTTTTAGTAAAGTTAATATCATTGCGCAAAAACAAAAAATTCTAGTTGCACAGCTTTGTTTGTCCAACGTACTTGAAAAACACTTTTGTAACCTTAAGAAACTAATTCCTCAACTTGAAAAACCTCTAAATTTGTTATAAGAAAAACACAAATCAAATAAAAAAAAAACTATTTTCAACCTCGATTTACTTTTTCAGATAATAAAAGAATCCCCAAACACTTCAATGGCACTTCTCTTATTAAGAGGAATACTTTGATACCAAATCCGGCTATTTTGGACTATTTTGGTGAAATGATTCATAATAACCAACCTCTTTCTCTCTTTAATTGTTTTTTAATAAGTCTTTTTTTTTATTTCAAACACAAGGATTGAATTATAAATAAAATAAAGTTTAAGGGATTAAAATGTAAATTTGACAAAGTTTTAAGTCCAATGGCACTACCACCCTTTTCTAAAAAAGAAAAGAAAAGGAAGGATTGCTATGTTATCAAATGTTAAAGTGCTGTTTTTTTACCGTCATTTCACTTTTGATCCCCTCATATTTAATTTTTTATAAACAACCAAATCAAAATTTTATTTGCGAAATTAAGAACCAATTCAATACCAACACCGAAATAGTTTTTTAAAACCTTGAGAACCCAACAGAAAACCACATGAAACAAACCCTTAAGTCTAATCACCAACAATCACAACAGAGAAAAAGTGAAATTAAAAGGAAAATCGATAACTAAAGCAGAACAATTCAAGGATAAGAAAGAGTTTGAGATTCCTCTACGAGGCCATAGTAAAACATTGAGCCCTCTTTTTTTTTTTTTTTTAATTCAACAGAAAAGGGCACAGTTTGATTTCTCTCTTTGGTAGTGTCCCATGGTCAAGCAGTGTTGTTACGAAGCACAGAGAGAGTGGTCATGGTGAAATCTTGCTCTCAGACAGGGGACTGAACACAATAAAAGACAAGAACAAGCTACAAGCATTGGCTGTTGTTGTTGCTTTTCATTCGTTCCGAGTTAAATGAAGGACATCATGTTTTCTTGTTAGAAAATATAATGGTTACACCATTGCCTTCCTATCAATGCATATCGTTGTATTGTTATTAAAAATCTGAGCAATTCAATCCGAGACATCCAATTATGAGAGAGAAAGAAAAAAGTTCGGATCTTTATCTCGAAAATAATTCTTATGGAGTGTTTGAAGTTCAATGCTGTGGGTTGACTTTCATTCAAGCTTGCCTAGTTGACTGGGAGGAAGCAAGGTGGTCCTATGCTCAATGTGTTATCCTATCATCCTAGATGTTTGTTGTTTTTGCAGTTGAAGCTGTAATTCGTGAATTTTTTTAATATTTATTTTCTTGAAGTTATTTATTTTATATTTTTTAATTGTTTTGATGTAATATATAAAAAATAATTAATATTTTTTTAAATATTTTTAAGTTATTTTTATGTACTAATATTAAAAATAATTTTTTTTAAAAAAATTAATACTTCAAAAAATAATTGTATATCCAGAGCATACTCTTAGTCACCCCTAAATAAATAACAAAAGGTAATATTTTTTTTAATTTAAATCCTAATATCTAAAATTTTACTGAAACTTAACTAATTCGGTCGAGCTGAACAACTTGAACCAACAGTAGTTGATAAAGGTAATTCACCTTTTATTACTACTTTTTAACTCTCTTTTTTCCCCTTCAAGATCTATAATATTGCGCTTTTCTTAAGCAAGGCATCAAACAATCTTGAGCAAGCCTAGGAGCTGGAAAGCCATCAATGGCCAGGGAAGGAAAACTCGATCCTAGACTGGAACTTGGTAGCAAGAAGCTTAATTTCCTGAAAATGGTGTTATAATCTCCATCGATCATCGAACTCTGATAATTGTCATTCGAAACGCATCGAAGAAGATAGGATTCTTCGGTTTGCTTTTCTTTTATGTGTCTGAATTATGTCAGCAAAAGCACTTTACTTAATCTTTTACACGACAAGAACGAAAAGTAACATTAGAACAGCTGCAGCAGTTGATCTCCCATGGCAATGTCAAACTCATCTTTCACCAAGCTGAAATTAGCCAACCATAGTAATTAGGTGGGTGAGATCTTCATGGGATTTAGTCACCACCGGCAGATCAGAGTCTTTCAAAGCTCAACGGATTTGCCACAACTTTGTGCCAAGTCAAATCAGCCCATATCTTCACTTTTCTGCCTTTCTTGCATCCATTGATGCACCTAATTGGTGTGCAGGATTCCCTTTTTGGTTTTATAAAGACTA
Organism: Populus ilicifolia; assembly: GCA_015708895.1. Taxonomy (NCBI): domain Eukaryota; kingdom Viridiplantae; phylum Streptophyta; class Magnoliopsida; order Malpighiales; family Salicaceae; genus Populus; species Populus ilicifolia. Next base: position 388,414 of record SRLM01000057.1, read on the forward strand.
GCACTGTAGAACTTCTCTGCACTAATAATTGGTTAATGGAAAAACATAATTTCCACTTTCAATTATTTATCCATTCCATTAGTCCAGCTCTCATGATCATCCACACACTTTTCCTTAAAAAATCTCCAAAGTAATGAATCTAAATAAATTTAGGTGGTGTTTAGTTATAGTCTCGGAAGTGACAAACGCATCTGTATTTGTCTCTTCAATAAGCATGTTTTTGTCCATTTTTATATCTGTTTTTTAATCCTAGAAAACTAACCAAACATGATCTTAGATATTGGTTCGAATATAATTATCAAATCTGCACGAAATCAGTAGGATAACTTGGATATAAATAATCCAAACATTTAACCAATTCGAATCTCATAAAAGATTGCCTAAACAATGGAGTCAAAAAAACCAGGAAGAATCTCTGGAACCAACAATTTGTTTAGAGACTTGGTCAAGCTACCCTATCAGTTCAATCATTTTAAATATAATAAATTAATGGAATTAATATGTATTTTTAAATTTTTTAATAGTACCATCAATGATCAACCTATTGAACCAACGAAACAACCAGTTAAAATGATTTTCTACCAAGGTCGTATTTGATAACATTGGTATAAGTATAGACCAACGAAACCCAAAGGAAAAGAAGTCACCTTTCCAAATTCTAAAAGCTTTTCTCAGGTCAGGGCGTCAGGCTGCTTTCACCGTTCAACGTAGGGCTCCACATCAAAGACTAGTCTTGGGGGTTTCATTTTTCCACAGAGAAATTTCTTTGATGGCCATTCCCGTGCTTTCTTTATAATCTACAACCAAATTTCTGGGAAAGACGAAAGGTGAGCCTGTCCAAGTCAAGAAAAGAAAAATTAAGTAATAAAGAAAGAAATAAAACAAGAAGGCCTCCTTGGCAAGTTCAAAGAAAAAGAAGAAATCCCACAGCCCTACAAACACGCATTACACAAAAGGTGTGATAACACAAATGTGTGCCAGTCCAAGTCTCTTGTCCAAGGAAGAAGCACAAGTTTCTGCTCAAGTTCACAGTCAACTGCCACTCCCAACACGCCTTACATTTGTTTTATCTTTCCCACGAAACACAAAGCAAAGCAAAGCACTTACTTTGAAAAATCTTTTCTACATCCCTTGAGTCTGCCATTTCCTTTTATTCTGTCTCCTCTTCACCTGAAACTGAGCCCAAGAAACAAAAATATATACAAAATACTGCACACTTGCACATCCAGAAACGAAAGTTCAAGTATAGAAAAAACTAGTTGGATTATTCAGCTAAAATGACAAGGTATGTGCAGCAACGAACCTCTCTTTTCTTGTCCTTCTTGTTCTTGTTGTTTCCATCAGTGTTCTCTCAACTATCTTCAAACCAGGCCAACACCATGATGAATCTGTCCAAGTTACTTAACCTTTCTGATTCGTTATGGGATGCTACTAAAGACCCATGTTCTTGGAAGGGAGTTAGATGCAGCTCTGGTAACTCGTCAGTAACTGGTCTTTTCCTACCTGTGTTTGTTCTCTCCAACTCTAATTTCTTGCCTGTTGTTTGCAAGATTGAAACTTTACAAGCCCTTGATCTTTCTAACAACCGTTTGAGCTCAATTTCAGATGATTTCATCAATGATTGTGGAAGGATTGATGGGCTAAAGTTGTTGAATTTTAGCAAAAACTTGCTAAGTGGTCCTTTGCCTGCTTTTAATGTTTTTGTTGGTTTAGAATCTTTGGACTTGTCTTTCAATTCTCTGTCTGGTAATGTTAGTTTACAGGTAGATGGATTCCATGCACTTAGAAGCTTGAATCTTAGTTCCAATATGTTCACTGGTCCTATTCCTGTAAACCTTAGAAAGTCCTTGATGTTGGAGGAACTTCAGCTATCTATGAATAGCTTCCAAGGTACGGTCCCTCAAGAAATTGCAAATTATCAGAACTTGAACTTAATTGATCTCAGTGCCAATAATCTTGAGGGGTCGGTTCCTACTAGTATTGGAAATCTCACCAAGTTGAGGATTTTGCTTCTGTCTGACAATAAATTGAGTGGGGAAATCCCAGCAAACATTTCAAATATCACAACCTTGTATCGATTTGCAGCGAATCAGAACAAGTTTGGTGGTACAATTCCCAGTGGAATTACAAGATATCTTAGCTTCTTAGATCTCAGTTACAATAGCTTAAGAGGGCCTATACCGACAGGTCTTTTATCAGGGTCGAACTTGCAACTTGTGGATTTGTCTTATAATCTGTTGGATGGCTCATTACCTGCAAAGGTATCTGAAAGCTTGATCAGGTTGAGATTGGGAAGCAATAGGCTCAATGGGCCAATCCCTCCTTCTTTCGGGACACTTGATAAGTTGACTTACTTGGAACTGGATAACAATAGCTTGACCAATGAGATACCCCTTCAGTTGAGATCTTGCCGTAGTTTGGCACTATTGAATTTGGCACAGAATGACCTTACAGGCCCTGTACCTGCACTGTTGGGTAATCTTGGTAATCTTCAAGTTTTAAAACTTCAGTTCAACAATTTGAGTGGAGATATCCCCTTAGAGATCACTCAATTACAGTTGTTGTCGACCTTGAACATCAGCTGGAATTCGCTCACTGGTTCAATACCTTCTTCAATTTCAAACTTGCAAAGACTCGCTCACCTGAACTTGCAAGGCAACAATCTTCGGGGTCCAATACCTGCCACTATCAACAGCATGGACACCCTGTTAGAAGTCCAACTTGGACAAAATCAACTAAGTGGAACTATCCCAATGATGCCGGTGAAATTGCAGATCGCTTTGAATCTCAGCACCAACCTCTTTCAAGGAGCTATTCCAGAAACTCTTTCCCGACTGACGGACCTAGAAATTTTGGATCTATCAAACAACAATCTCTCAGGTGAGATTCCAGAGTCTCTTACTGAAATGGAATCCCTAAATCAGTTGATACTCTCAAACAATCAGCTTTCTGGGGTTATCCCAGATTTCAAACATTATGTGTCTTTAAATGCAAGTGGAAATTCAAGACTTAAAAATAATACAGCAACAAACACTCCCCAAGAATCCCCAAAGAAGAGGAGATCAGTTGTTGTGCCAGTTGTTGTTGCAGTTGTTGCTGCTGTTCTTGCTGTTGGCTTTGTCTCGATTATAGTTCTATCATTCTCCAGGCGCTTTCTCAAGGTTAATGATCAGCAGTCACAATCAGAGGAAAATCTTCCATCACCTCAAGTCATCCAAGGCAATCTGTTGACTACAAATGGAATTCACAGGTCCAGCATCGATTTCACCAGTGCCATGGAAGTAGCTGCTGATCCATTGAACATTGAATTGAAGACTAGGTTTTCAACATACTATAAAGCCACCATGCCTTCTGGAGCAAACTACTTTGTCAAGAAGCTCAACTGGAGCGACAAGATATTCCAATTGGGTAGCCACAATAAATTCGGACAAGAGCTGGAAGTTTTAGGGAAACTGAGCAATTCTAATGTCATGACTCCTTTGGCCTATGTATTGACCGTCGACAGTGCTTATCTCTTCTACGACTATGCTGAGAAGGGTACGCTTTTTGATGTTCTTCATGGTAAACTGGGAGATACATTAGACTGGGCTAGCCGTTACAGTATAGCAGTTGGAGTTGCTCAAGGCCTTACCTTTCTTCATGGATGCTCCTCTGGTCCGATTCTCCTCCTTGACCTTTCAAGCAGAAACATTTTGCTCAAGTCTCTGAAGGAGCCACTAGTCGGAGACATTGAGCTCCACAAAGTGATTGATCCAACAAAGAGCACGGGCAGCCTTTCTACAGTTGCTGGCTCAGTGGGCTATATTCCACCAGGTAAACAAAACTCTATGCTCAACTTAACACCCAACGAGTATTCAAAATTTAATTTGTATGTACTGGTTGTGACCAAAATTCATGAATTCTCCCATGAACATGGATATCAAATACTTTCTTGTAAGTAGTTTCAGACTGCTTGATGAATCCTTGTTCAGCATATGCCCGAGCTTCTGATATTGACTTGATGAGTGATTGTGGTTCTTGCAGAGTATGCATACACAATGAGGGTGACAATGGCTGGGAATGTATATAGCTTTAGGGTCGTTCTACTGGAATTGCTGACAGGAAAGCCAGCAGTTAGTGAGGGAACTGAATTAGCCAAGTGGGTTTTTAGGAACACAACACAGCAAGACAGGTGGGATGGCATCCTTGATTTTAACATCAGCAGGACTTCACCTGCTGTCAGAAGCCACATGCATGCGGTCCTTAAGATTGCCCTTAGTTGTGTTAGTGTTTCCACAGAAGCAAGGCCAAAGATGAAGAGCGTATTAAGAATGATCCTCAATGCACGATGAAGACTGGCCTTCAGAGTACAATCCCCCTAGAAACAGCAGTTCTATATATTCAAAAGATTATACTTCGTATAATCTGTAAGTAGAACAAAGGTTTCTTGATGGACAGAACGAGGCAGCTGTTGCAAGTCCACTTGCATGTAATCTGCAATTCCTATGTATACATAATACATAAAAGAAAATTATGAGTAATTTATCTATCCATCTCTTGTTTTGCCCCGGTTAGAGTTCTTCCAAAGTTTATTTTTATCTAGTGCCTATAATTTAACTAAATTGAGTGAAGCAACTTGGTGTTGAAGTTCGGTTCAATCTTTAATCGAGGCACAGTTTAGGATCAAACTAACAATAATTCAAGTTTGCTATGTTTCTTCAATTAAGAAACACATAAATTTGATGATAACATGATGATGACCACAACATGAACAAAAACATATAGATAAGAACATCAATGGAATATGAGGAAAACACATCTTACATTGGCTCTACCTATATCTGCAGATGCTCCATTTCTGTAGTCATTTAAGTTGCAGGCAAATTGCAAGTTTTCAAGCTAATATGTACATGAATGTTGACGAGATGGCGACTGGCATTTCCAGCCAAGAGTGCAGGCAACTGGCAAGTGCTGTTTACTTGTGAAACCATGCAAGGGAAGGAGAGACATTCACAAGAACTGAAGCCAAAATGATTCCTCAGTCACCGGACAGCAATCTTCCCCAAATGGAAGCACCAATTCCATTCAACTTTATGGACACATGGGAAGAAATTTATGTTTCACATATCTGATGTTGGAAACAGCTACAACAACCAATGGCAGAAAAAGATTAGGAAATTTGATAAGAAGCAAGAACTGCCAGCGTTTACAACAATGTTAAAGTGCAAAAGAATTTGTGATATCTGCAACCCAAAAAAAAATTGCTCTTCAAAATTTTGCTCCTGTTCTAAATAGAACTTTGGACAGAGATTATAGCTCCTACATTTCTCTTTTTGAGTATGCTCTGTGAAGATTGAGGAATGATTATCAGAGGAAGATGGGCTCTGAATCATACAAGGAAAAGGGAAATCTTCAGGATGTAAAGATGGCCTACTTCGGTGGCAGGATTCTGATTAGAAGGTAAGAACTTTGGGGTCCTCGATAATATCTTTGCCAGTGTTTGCAAGAAGGCAGCAAGATCAGCACCATAGATTACCCGATGATCGGCTGTAACATTTACCTGTAGATATAGCACTTACAGTTTACAGTATGAGAAATAAAAATTAAACTATTTTTCATACAGAAACAACCTTTTCAGAAACTAATGAATATAATATACTTGTTACCTGCATCTGATTCTTCATGCCAATCCAGCCGTCCTTGGTTCCTACAACAGTTGGCTGTGATGCTCCAACAGCCATAATTGCTCCCTGCACCAACCATCCATATGAATAAACCAAACCGTTTGTCACACCAATCATCCAGATGAATAAACCAAACCATATGCCAATCACTAATAACGAGCATACAATGTATAGTAGCCTCTTGTAGAGAATCCAGCAACTATGAAGCTTGTGAAAACACTTACAGTTCCAGGGGGCAGAATGGCATCAAATCGATTCACACCAAACATTCCCAAGTTAGAAAGTGTGAAAGTACCTGCAAATAAGTGAACAAGAGCAATACATAGAAATGGTGAAATGTCATGCTAACAATATAAATGCTATGCCTAAAAATTTCTCAGAAAAAGCAGATGAGAAACACAATATAACCTTGTGACGTCAAGGATTATGAAATACAGAAATCAAGAAAATATGACTAACGAACCAGTCAGCACAAAGCATGTAACCGGATTATCAGAAGTTGCAACAGACCCTATCAGTTTGCACTCGCACCAAATTAAAGCAAGCATTACAAGCTGGATTCACACAGGAATGGATTGTCACCCCAGAATTAATATCTCCACACGTCCTGCTTTCAGTTTGCAACAGCTTTATATGCACTAATGATTTTAGAAACAGAGTGATTCTGGCAATCCACTTACAAAGGATATTTGCACAAGAATTACTAAATAACACTTCAAGCATTAGAAAACACAAATCGAATAACTCAGTACTCCACAATGAGAAAACACAACAACAAGAACTATGGAACTATAGTCAATATCACCATTTGCAAACCTAGAAAGAACAACCCTTCCCAACTCTGGGAAATGCAGTGAGACACTATTGTTCACTCCTATGAAACTACATTGTTTCCTGAATACCTAAAGTAACCCAGGTGATGATTTAGAAAAATGAACAGAATTATGATTATGCTGGACTATGCAGAACAAAGTGCTTTTCCATCCATTTTGAAATTACAATTATCCATTTGGAACTAATTAACCCTTTAAGTTCACAACTTGCAAAAGAATTAAGATTTGTATGTCCAGGACATCAACAAGAAGTTGATAAACTATTATAGTCACATTACGCATCAAAATAAATTGTTGTGAGCAATGTGGGTAGCCAACTGGACATGGATCACCAAGAATTCCTGATAAACATATCTTGTACAGTTAAATGAGAATTGAGAACATGTAGCAGGTATACCTGTGTTGTATTCTTGAGGTTGCAGTTGCTTGGCTCGGGCTTTACCAACTAACTCCTTCCATTTTCTTGACAATGAGAAAATGTCAACCTGATAAATGCATTAAAAGAAAAATATTTGAAACTGAACAAGGATTTATAACCCAGAATATCAATAGAACATCCCAAAACAGATTAACAAGAACCTTATCAGCATCTTGAAGCACTGGTGTAATCAAGCCACCATCCATAGCCACAGCAACTGCAATGTTGACACTACTATTATATGTAAAGCTATTACTGTCTCGGCAACTGGAGTTTATTACAGGATGCTTAACCAATGCCAGTGCAGTTGCCTTTGCAAGTAATGCTGTCATCGTCACTCCCTTGGACTTGATCTAGACATGCACGGAAAAGGAAGCACAATGGCAAGGATGAATCAACAGACAAATGAATTCGGTGCAAGACAATCAAAACCTGCCCTGTAGATTCCCATCTTAAACTGCTAAATTATAACTTAATATAAATTATTGAACACTCATAACTTTGGCATTTTTTAGCCATGATGATACCTTCCTTTTGAAAACATCAATCAAATTACTAAACACTAATTACTCGAACAGCATATTTGAAAGAAGATCACGATATAAACTTCTCCATACAGGATACCGTTTTATGTTCTCATCTAGGATCGTTTTTTTAAAAAATAGCTAATCGCAAATACAGCAAGCTGTTTCGGATTCTAAACTAGAAAAATCACAAAAATTCACCAATCTAGAAGCGAAACATGATCATCAATCAAACATCATCATCTCATATACAGCATAAAGTTTCAATCTTACGCAGCAGCAACATCCAAATATCATTGTATTACCGGCAAAATCCCATCTGAAGCATCCCAAATTATGATTAGAAAAGGAAAAGGCCCAATAACAATCCTTACCTTCTTTTAAAGAGTATCAAGTGCATCGGTGGTAATAGTATACCCCACTCCAAATGTAGGCACTGACAAACTCTCCACCATATTCCTACTCACTGCCCCTTGCATTGTCGTAAAAGGCACCACCGATTCCAACTCAATCCCAGGCGGTGCGTGCACAGAAGGGCCCCCCGAAACCTTTGCTGCTGTTAAACCCAATTCAGCAGCCGCTGCCGCCGCAGCCTCAACATCCTTAGCCACAATTCTCCCATGAGGCCCACTCCCTATCACTCTCCCAAACTCAACCTTCAACTCATTCGCAAGCTTCTTGGCATATGGCGACGCCACCACCCTCTTCCCTCCCTCCGACGCAGGGTGCACAGCCGATGCCACCACCGAAGGAGAAGGCGGCGCCACCAGAACAGCCTTATCAACATAAAAGGTGGATTCCGGTGCCGGAGCCGCGGCGGATGGAGTCGGATCCCGAGCCGGAGAAGAAGAAGACGAAGCAGCAGCAGCTTTACCCTTGGCCTCCTCGATTTCCTCCCGGGATTCAGCTAATAAAGCAATAGCCGATCCAACGGCAGCAACACCACCTTCCTCGACCATGGTGGCAGCCAAGTAACCATCATAGAAAGTCTCAACATCCATGTCAGCCTTATCGGACTCAACAACGACAACATTTTCACCTTTAGAAAGCTGTCACCTTCGGATTTGACCCAAGAAACAATCTTTCCTTCAGTCGTAGTAGAGCTCAAAGCTGGCATGAAGATTTCGAGGATCATGGCATGGACCCGGGTTCTTGAAGAGGAAATGTGAGATGGGCATGAAGAAAGACAGGGTTTTTGAGGGAGAGAAGAGGAGGAAGGAAGGAATGTGGTTTGGAGAAGGTGAGCCATTGAAGCGGGAGTTGTGAGAGAAGTGTTTGGAAATGGAGGAGTGTTTGATTACTTTTTACTATTATGTAAGAAACGAATGAATTCTTGGAAACATCGAGAGAGAGGGAGAGGGAGAGGGAAGGCGGAGGTTTCAACTCAGAGATCAGTTATTATCATCGTTTTCGTTTAACCATGTCTCGCATTTGGTTTCAGTTAGGTTCCAACTTCCAATATGATATCATATGGCCCCCAAGCCTGATATCAGTTTGTGCTCAGCATGTTCTGATCATCAGCTTCGCTGTGCGTTTGGGGCGGAGGTTTCATCGTCATTTTATAATAATAATAATAATTAATGTTTATGAATTGTCTTTTAAAAAAAATTTAAAAAAATATTATTTTAATATATTAAAAAAATTAAACATCTTTAAATTATTTTGTTATTGATAAACAAATTATTATATTGTACCATATACTAAAAGCCTTTAATCTCTCCTTATTTATCTAGACAGAAATTATTATGGATTGAAAAAATATAATAAAAGTATTGTTTTTATCAAAAGAAAATTATTAAACGTGTAATGGTGATGAAATTATCTTTTTTATGGGATGCATTTGGCATTAAAAAAAATAATTATAAACAAAATAATTAATTCAAATTTTATTGGGGTATAATAAAGCCTGCAGGCTCCATCACTGAGGTAAGGCAAAACTATTATCTTCAAGCGTTGGGGCATAACATGGTTGTCAGACACTTGATGCTAGGACATGGAATGACTATCATATCCAAAGTATTTAAGTCAAATAAGGCAACTAGACCATAAGCCTTTAAGTCATGCTTGTTAGTCAAACAAGCTCTAGGGTCTAGTTTTCGTATTAAAGGCTTTTAGGTCTAGCATTGGAATCCAAAGCCTTGGTCCAACATCCAAACTTGAAGCTTTTGGGTTCAGAATCTAGACTCGAGGCTTTAGAACCTAGTGTTTGAACCTGTAACTCTTGGATTCAGTATCTAAACCCAAAGTTCTTGAGTCAAGACGCCTAACCTAAAAGCCTAAGATCTAGTGTCAAAACCTAAAAGCCTAGGGTCTGGTGTCAAGACCCTAGCCTCAAAGACCTGGAGTCCAGACCTGTAGCTCTTGTGTCTGGTGTCTGAACCCCAAGCTTTGGGTCTTGCATTTGGCTAGCACAACAGACCCAAGTAACTTGGGTTTGTCTGGGGTTCTCGACTTAAGTTAATTGGATTTGGCAAGTGTACTAAAGGCAATTAACTTAGGTCTGGCAGAGTTTAAAATTATTATTAATAAATTTTAAAAAAATATTATTGCTATTGAAAAAAATAATGCATTTGATTTGAAGGGTAAAATTAAAAATTATTATCATTGTTGTTGTTGTTATTGTTATTGTTACTGTTATTGTTGTTGTTGTTGCAGATGCCTTTCAACGCTTTTAAGTCCAGCATTCGAATTCAAGTTAAAGGCATAAGCTTTTCACTATGTGAATCCACAGTGATAGGTGGATGCCTTTCAAGGTTCTTGCCCTACGTCCGGACCTAAGTTACTCGAGTCGGCCGGGAGCTAGACTTAAGTTACTTGAGTCCAAACAACGCGTCAGACCCATGTAACTTAACTCTAATTGGGATTCCCAACCCAAATTAATTGGATGTGGCAAGTGCGTCAGACCTAATTAACTTGGAATTGGCAGCTGGCCAAATCCAAGGTACTATGGGTCCAAATTAATATTTTTTTCTTGAACTTTTTTAAAATTTTTAATTTTACCCTTAAAATTAAATTTAAGATTCTTTTCAATAATAACAATATTGTTTTCAAATTCATTAATAATTTTATATCTGAACTGTAAAAAGTCCTTCAACATACACATATTCTCCCCCCTTAAAGGCATGGTTGTATCTACATTATTTTTTAAAAAAAAAAACAAAAAAATCCATAATTCAATGGTTAAGAATGGTAGTGGAAAAACAACATCTTGTAAGATTAAAGTAAGTAATATATTTTGCTAATTCTAAAATAAAATTTAAAAATTAACAATAATAATTGATTTTACTCTTCAAATTAAATCTAAAAATGAATGCCAAACCTAAGTTTATAAGGAAAATAATAACAATAACAATAACAACAATAGTAATTGATTTATCCTTCAAATTAAATATATGTTTTTTTCCGATAGTAATACTATTTTTTTCAAATTTAATAATATTAATGCATATAATAATATTTATAACATTTATAATAATATTAAACTTGTCTTGCCCAAGTTTTTATAGTTTTTAATCTTTTCAAATAAAATTTATGGTTTTTCTTCTATAGTAATAATAATTGTTTTTCAAATTTATTAATGATGATGATGATAATAAACATCTAGACCTAATTTTTTATATTCTTAATCTCTTTAAATCAAATTTATGGTTTTTCTTCAATATCAATAACATTTTATTTTAAATTTATTAATGATAATAATAATAAGTTTAATTTTACCTTTCAAATCAAATCTATGGTTGTTTTTCAATATTAATAATATTTTTTAAAATTTATTAATTATTATATTAATAATATTAATTATGATAAAACTAATAATATTTTGAATACAAATAATAATATTTTTAATATTAATATTAATATTAAACTTGTCTAACCTAAATTTAAGTGGGCGTAGCTACAACATAAGGCTCAAGAACTTTGAACCCTTTTTAAATACAAAATCCAAAAGTTTTGAATCTAACTACAATGCTAAATTCAAGAGTCTTGGATTTGACACTAGACTCAAAGGCTGCAAGTCCGGACATCAAACCTATAAGCTTTGGATTTGGATATCAAGTCCATGCGTCTTGGGTTCAAGAAAGATTGACGGATATAAATTATCTGAAAATACAAATACTCTAATAAAAATTCATTGATTCTAGCTATAGTTAGACCCAATCACTATTAAACATGACAATATGCCATGTGATTGATATTTAAAAGTGTATTTTTATCAAGATTTTATATTATCATTTTGCACTTAAAGTATGAATAACTCCTTAACTAAAACATGTTTTATAATAATATATCTAATAATATAAGATATCTTTAATTTGTAATAAATATTGATTTTAAATATAGGTCTATCACATAAATAAAAGGATTGATTGATGAATTTAAAAATAGAAATTGAAAAGATAAAGAGATGACCAAACTTAGAAAATAGATGTCGGTGCAATCCAAACCGAAACACTGTTCGGTAATTCGATCATATCTGGAGCTCTAGATCTCAGATTTAGGTCTACTTTATATGGATGGAAAGGTAAGACATAGGCCTACAACTTTTATATGGAGTCCAAGATCTAAAAAGGTAATTTTCAAGTCCAAATTGTTGCAACAACAAAAAAGCCCGAATCTGTCCTCCAACCCGAGCACTATTCAATATTTTGCCCATATCTAGATTTTTAAATGTTGCAATGAGCTGAATTTTTTACACAAGAAAGATGAGACAATTTCCTACAACTTTTATTTTTCAAGTGGCTTCAATTTTGTTGTTATCAATGACGTTTTGGGTAGACAAGAGAAGATAAGGATTGTCACCAAGTCAAGAGTTGATCACCAACTCATTAATTAGTTATCAAATCAATAGTTTCCAATTTTGGGCTATAAAAAGAGGCATTTGCCATGCATTTAGGCATCTTGGTTTTCAAATCAAGATCATGCTCTTACTTTCTCTCTTGTATTTTTTTTGTATTACTTATGCTTTGCTTTCATTAATATCAAGTTTATGCCTTTCATTTCGTTTCATTTACTTAGTTAAATTTTATCTGATTTATGTTCTTATTTTATTTATTTATTTTTCTTTCTTTCATTATGTCTAGCTAAGTTTATTATGTCAAGTGAAAAGGTTACACTAATGGTGTAAGAATAAGTATAGTATAAACTTAATATGGACTTTAATGTTTGATACTAACATGTTTTATATTTGTTATCTTGTTCACTCTTTAATACTTTGCTTGTTAAATGACTAATCTTGATTTATGTTGTATAACACTTGGTATAACAAATGCTTGACACTTTCATAGCCCATACTATATTGTATAACCGACACCTGAGCTATGAAAGGAGCTTGATTTATTGTTAACATAAGTTATAATTATGAATGCTTAATGAAATTTACAAGTATTAGCATTAATTGAATAAGATGACTAATGTAATCATGTTAACAATCTATAATTTGATTGGAACCTTCTTTGTGTGTAGTTTCCAATTGAATAATAAGAGTTTATATTATACTTGTTTGACATACCATTAGTGGATCCTCTAACCTTAACATTGTTTATTATTATTGTTTTTATTGTTGTTGTTGTTGTTATTATTATTATTATTATTATTATTAGTAGTAGTAGTAATAGTAGTAGTACTAGTATTATTATTGCTACTATTATTGTTGTTGTTATTATTACTATTGTTGTTGTTTATAATTATTGTTTATAATTTATACAATTAACCTCCTTGTGGTTCGACCCCGATCTTGTCGGGTTATTTATTACTTTGACACTCCTACACTTGGAAGAAAACATCAATCTTTTAGTCATGTCACCACACTCAATCATAATAGACTAGGCAATTTTAAAATGTGAATTTTTAAAAGCTATGATCAGTGTGGCATAAAAATCTTATTGCATGGAGGGAAAAAAAGACAGAAAAGAGGTTAGGAACGCTTGAGAGTTTAATTTTTAAAATATTTTTTATTTAAAAATATATTTAAATAATATTTTGTATTTATATTTATATTAGCTTATCAAAACAATAAAAAAAATAAAAATATTAATTTAAAACTAAAAAAAAGTTCAAAACTTTAGAGAAGAATGCAGCCTAAAAAAAATAAAATGGAACAAAGCAACATTTAAGAGAGAAAAGGTGCAACTTTATACATCTTAGGATTTCCAGTCCTCTCATCCCTTAATTACCTTTGATGAGTAAACTTTTTATTAAGTTTTTGTTTAGTTATTTAAAACATATAAATATAACAAATATAACATATCCAAAGCATTTAAACATGTCAGTTAGTCAAGTGCAAAGTGATGTAGGTATAATATGTTTTACAGACCCAAGTAAAATTGGTAAGGTATGTTAGCCAAACCCAGCACATATTTAGACTTGGCAATCAATCAAATCCAAGGTGAAGTGGATTTGGCACACTTTTCCAAACCTAAGACACTTGACTTTAGCATTCAGCCAAGTCTAAGGTGATTGGATATAATAATCAGCCAAGTTCAAGGAATATGAGTCTGGCACGCCTATCAGATCTAAGGCGTTTAAACTTGGCAGTCAGCCAAATCGAAGAAACATGGGTCTAGCATTCGTGGTAGACTCAAGGTGCTTAAGCACTTGAACTTGTTAGTCAGTCATATCTAAGACACTTTGACTTTACTGTCAATCAAGTTCAAGTTAATATTGGTTTGGCACATGCCAAACCCAAGACAGTTGAACTTAGTAATCAAGCAAGTCTAATGTGACTTGAGTCTGGAAAATAAGTTAGATCTAAGACACTTGGACTTAGTGGTTAGTCAAGTTGAAAGTGACGACTATCTTTTGGCATGTCTAGAGGAATGATCAATCTCTCTTGGGTCTAAACCTCAAGGAAAAACTAATTCTATATAAGATTAGCTACATTTGATGTCTTAAACTCTTAATCTCTCTACACCTTTTAAGGTGTATAAAAGTCATTTAAGAATCCACTATCTTCCATGAAATATTAATATAGATGTAAGAATATTTATTTCTTATTAAATGCTATCAGGGTAATTACATAATAAACTATTTTTTTAACAAAAAAAAGATTCATGGATTATAAATACACCATAAGACCTTTAGAACAAAAGTTCATAATTTTTATTTTTTTACTGCATTTATATTTTTAAAGCATCTCTTTATATAATGTTCTTATATTTTCTCTTTCTAAAAAGATATTTAATTAAGTATTAGAGAGTTCTCATCTCCATCAAAAAGAACTTTTTGCATGTACTAGCCGTAATATGCATATGCTGTTTGATTTAATTTCTTTGGCCTTATAATTCTAATTCTATACTGTACAACTTTGAACATTATGTAGAAATAGATGAACAAATGATAATAAAAGTTATTCCCAACAAATTGGATGAACAACAAGTTCTGGGTGCTCTGAACTATTAGCAATTTACAGCCTCCCATTAGCAATAATCATGTGAGTTCATCCCAGAAATCATGGAGTGATAAAAAAAATTATGGAGTAATAAGAATAATTATTCTCACAGATATATCAAAGAAAATATGGTTGGTGATAAGGACTTTCTAGGAGTAACAAATTCCTATGTAAATGGTAGTTCAAGAGATAAAGAAAACCCCAGCAAAATGACAGCTACACTTGATAATCCTCTAAGAATTTACCTGCTGAAATTATGGTGATAGAATAACAATCTTTTCTTTCCTTATTTTATGTAACAACCAATAATGTATGAGTTTCTTTTATAGCAATTCTATTTTTTTCTCGGTATTAGAGCAGGAATAGTTCTGCTTCTTATTCTGAACACCATGACTTCTTTATCTTTAAATGTTGGAAATTTTGTCACACTTAAACTCACACAACCTAATTACCCACTATGGAGAGAACACGTTTTAGGTTTAGCAAAGAGCTAAGACTTGATTAATAATCTCACTAGAGAAGTGTCAATCCCTATAAAATATACCATTCCAGATTCAAACACCACAGAAACAAGAAACACTACACTACAGTTGATAAGAGAATTCATAGCTTGGCAAAAGTCTGATCGTCTTCTCAAGGTTTGGATCATTGGAACCCTCTTTAAAGAAGCACCTGGACTTGTCATCGGCTTAGACACATCACTTGCCGTCTGGGAAGCACTAAAAGATGCTTATGTACAAGACTCTCAAGAGCGCGAGTTTACATTACGACAACAACTCACCTATCTTTGTAAGGATGACAATAGGACCATTAGAGATCACATACATATTTTTAAAGGTCTATTTGACAATCTTGCTGGTATTAGAAAACCCTTGCCAGATAAAGAAAAGGTTTTCTATCTTCTTATAAGTCTAGGACCGTAGTATGAAACCTTTACAACAACAATGTTGAAACCACCAAGACCAACCTACACAGAACTGATTTCACAGTTGCAAAGCCTAGATCAATGTTGTAGTTGGTTTTCAAACCAATCAAATGCATCTTTTTCTCAACTCACCCCTTTTTTAACTTTCTATGGACAGCAACATAAACAGTTTCAAAGTAATATGCCAAGGAATAGCAACAACACATTTACTTCTACAGGTCATGGGTTCCAAGCATAATAATTTTAGAACCAATAATAAAGTTATTCAGACAATTCAACATCAGCTACATAACAACGATGACCACCGCTGCTAGGAGAATGATGCATGATAACAACAAAACAAGATCTATATCGTAATGAGACTTGTCAATATTATAAGAAACCATACCATATTGCTAAAATCTGCTGGTGAATACATAAAAAAACAACTCAGAATGATGTGATTCCGTAAGCTCTTGCTGCACTCACCTTAGATAATTCCATTACTAAAACAGAATGGATTTCTGACACAAGAGCTTTAAATCACATTATAGGAATGCAAGGTATATTGATTGATATCCATGAATACTCTGGATCTAATTCTATCATAATTGGAGATGGTTCTTCTATACCTATCACAACTATTGGTAATTCATACATTAAACAAAAAGATAAGACATTGCCTCTTTATAATGTTCTTTTAGTTCCAAATCTAAAAAAGAATTTGCTTTAGATAATTCGAGTAACCTCTTAATTTCCTATCAATTGTGAATTTTTGAATATTGATTTTTGTGTAAAGGAATGCAAGACATGACATTGGCTAATAATAGGGAAAAATAAAGGTGACCTGTATGTTTTATCTAATGTATTAGAAGCACACTTCTCTTATCGATTCAAATCTGGTACTACAGATAATTGGCACCAACGCTTAGAACATCCTTAAACTTCAGTTGTTCCATTATTAAAGAATAAAGGGTTAATTGATGTTATAGGTCCCACACAGACAAAACATTTATATGATAGTTGTCAATTAGGAAAACTTAGTAAACTTTCTTTTACTTATTCTGAACATTCTAATTCTAGCATTATTTTTATAAGATTCACTATGATTTATGGGGACGTACACCAGTTTTATCTATTGACAATTTTAAGTTTTATGCATGTTTAGTTTATGATTTCTTAAAGTTTTATGCATAAATTAGAATTTTATCCACTACCTACCTAGCATTTAAATAGTATGTTGAAAGACAGTTCAATAAAAAAATAAAAATCTTTCACATCGATGGAGGAAAAGAGTTTTTTAACTCTAGATTGTCATCATAATTTTTTGCCACAAATATTCTTCACTAGATCTCATGCCTCTATACTCCAAAGCAAACATGTATGGTTAAGAAAAAAGGCATAAAATTATACGTCAAAGGTATGACAATGTTGTTTTATAGTAGTACACCTTTTTCATTATTGATGGAAGCCTTCACCACAACAGTGTATCTCATTAATCAGCTACCACCATCATCTCTACATTTTGACACCATATTTCATGCTAGATGGAACACATCCTGATTATATGTCACTTTGGATGTTTAACTCTAAATGTTTTCTATATGGATGGAATACAAGAAACTATAAATTTGACCCAAAAACTGTCTTATGTGTTTTTGTAGGATATAATGAAAAAAAATAAAGGATACAAGTACTTTCACCTACGATGTCATAAATTTTTCATTTCTCATCATGTTATAAGACTATTTTTCCATTTAAATCTTCTTTAAATTCACCTACTGCCTCACATATGCTTAATGACACGACGAAAAGATTGATGTCTTCTCCCAAGTGCAGGAGTGTCGAAGTAATAAATAACCCGGCAAGACCGGGGTCGAACCACAGGGAGGTTATTGTACAAATTATAAATAACAACAACAACAATAATAACAATAA
>SRLM01000057.1:408391-434939 GCA_015708895.1 Populus ilicifolia
AGGGTCTTTTTTAGTCAGATTCCCAAGACTAAGTCGATCATGTTCTTTATAAAATAGTGGCCATAAATCATGAATTGCAAGATGTACATCTCCACTAGGATGCGTCTCAAGAGTCAATAGAAGGTTGTCTAAAGACTCCTTACTCAGGCCATCCTTAATGAATTGTATTTTATCTTCACGGTTTATAGATACCATTCCTAAAGAACGACATTGTGTATTACAAGTCCATCTAGCACATCGATGACAAACTTCCAGTCGTTTTAGAAACAAATGCAGTACTAATCACTTAATATACTTAATTCCTGGATACCATTTTCTAACACTTTTCTAGAAACAAATGCAGAAACAGATGTTTTTCCACAACAATCTGCACCAACAAATCTTATTCCTCGTCCACCTGTTGATCGACATATTTGACAGTTTGTATCAAATTCCTCATATGAAACAATTGCATTTGAAAATAATGTAATTGATATTAATACTCAGCTTTCAGCAGCTCTCCATTTGCAGGACCCAATATTAGTATTAAACACTAGAATACAACATGCACTCTTATCTCTAATTAATGATACACAAATTGCAGGTCTCAATTAGCTGGCACCAGTGCCTACATTACAGTTTGATATATATCCTGAAACTCTCTCTGCATTAGAGCCTCATACGCCTTGTCTTTCTCATGAAGCAATAACACGTCATCCTATGCTAACCAGGTCTTAACATGGAGTAGTTAAGCCGAATCCTAAATATGCCTTGATAATAAAATCACCTCCTACGATACCTTGTGAACTAAACAACATTAAAGCAGCCCTGTTGCATCCCGGTTGGAAAGCTACAATAGATGATGAACTTACAACACTTTATCAAAATGATACATGGTGGTTAGTTCCCCACACTCTAGATATACATGTGATTGGGTCCAAATGGGTTTTTAAAACCAAACTAAAACCAGATGGAATATTAGATCGCCTAAAAGCATGGTTAGAAGCATAGTTAGTTGTCAAAGGCTATCATCAAATTGATGGTATTGACTACATAGAGATGTTCTCTCCTATAATAAAACTAGGTACAATTTGAATAATTTTAACTATTACTTTTGTGAAACACTGGCCCATTCGTCAACTTGACGTCAAGAATGCATTTTTACATGGCAACATCATGTAAGATATATATGACATAACCACTAGCTATGGCTGATCAATAGAATCATATGCATGTATGTAAGTTTCAACGTGCCTTATATGGACTTAAATAGGCACCACGTGCCTATTTTGATAGACTCAGTGATTTTCTTATATCTTATGGTTTCTTCTGTAGTTTGGCTAATCTTTCTCATTTTATCTTTCACTCAACACACGAAATTATGGCCTTGCTTCTTTATGTTGATGATATGCTTTTTACAGGGTCATCAAACAAACTGGTTAACTCCTTTATTCACATACTAAGTTGTGAATTTTCAATGAAAGACTTAGGACCGTTGCACCATTTCTTATGCATTGGAAACTATATTTGTCTCAATCACACTATGTATATACCATCTTTGACCACTCTAATATGCTTCATTGCAAACTTATGAGCATACCTTTAAAAGCCAAAATCAAAATAGATGCAAATACTTCTTTTATTATTGATCCTAGTTAGTTTCGTGGGATTGTTGGTGCTCTCCACTACCTCACCCTCACGTGACCTAATATATCATACGGTATCAACTATATTTCATAATTCATCCACAATCCTATAGTTGCCCACTTGAAACTAGTTTAACGCATCCTTCGGCACCTTAAAGGAATAATAGCTATCGGTCTATGTTTCTCATCCAATACAACACTTGACTTGCATGCTTTCTTTAATGCAGATTGGGTTGGTTGCCCTATAACACTGATATCTACCACTAGTTACTGCACTTTTCTTAGCACCAATATCATTTTATGGTGTGCAAAAAAACAACGCACAATCTCGCCATCTAGTACTGAAGTTGAATATAGAGCTATGACCAATACTACTGTTGAACTTACATGGCTCACTTACATCCTCATAGATCTTTATATATCTCTATAACATCCACTAGTTATCTAATGCGATAAATATCAGTTCTTTATATATGACCATCAATCCTGTCTTTCATGCTCAGAGTAAACACATTAAGTTAGATTACCATTTTGTACGCGAGCGAGTTGCACTTGGATTACTTGTTACTAAACATGTGTCCTCTGCTAACCAGGTTGCTGATATATTTACTAAACTAGTGCCTAAGACTGTCCTATCATACTTTCACAACAAACTTTGCCTTTAACCTTGGCTCAATTTGCGAGGGGATATTAGCAATTTACACTTTTCTGTTAGCAATAATCTTGTGAGTCTATCCCACAAATCATGGAGTGACAAGGAAGAATTATGGAGTAATAATAATGATTATACTCACAGACATATCAAAGGAAATATGGTTGGTGATAAGGACTTTTAAAGAGTAACAAATTTCTATGTAAATGGTAGTTCAACAAATAAATGAAACTCCAGCAAAATGACAACTACACTTGATAATCCTCTTTCTATTTAGCTGCTGAAATTATAAAGATAGAATATCAATCTTTTCTTTCTTTATTTTGTGCAAGATCCAAAAATGTATAATTTTATATATAACTTCTATGTTAGTGCAGATAAGCATAATGTGTGTGAAAATATACATACTTTCTTCTATAGCAATTCTATTTTTCTTCTTTAACTACAAGTAACTCTTTAATAAGAAAGTCAAAAAGAAATCAACACAAAGCAATTATACAAGTAGCTCATGAATTTATTGGCAAGAGCATAGAAAAGAGAAGTACTTTTTTTTTTGGTAACCGTGGGTGTCAAAATCAACTTATATACATCTCAACTAATTTCTCGAGACCTTAAAGTTAACAATGAGGCAAACATTTAGTGACATTTATGACACTCGAACTAATTACCTTTGCTAATTAGTAGGAGCACATAAAAGAGAAGCATTGTACCTTATTAGTGACATCTAGGTAAGTTAAACACATTTCAACGTCTTGTTAAGTGATAGTGCCATAGATGTCCACTTCTTAGAGGATGGAAAATTTAACACCCTCAACTCTAGTCTTTGCGAGGATTGATTTACTTAAGTTTTCATATGAAAGGATGGCTCGACAATAAAGCTGTATCCTGAAATCAAAAATATATAAAAGGGTCGCCTCTCACAACTATATGGAGAGGATGGTATTCCTTTCACAAAAATAATAGGAACTATTTAATAGGATAAGAGTTGTAATAAAAATAAAAAAAGAAAGAAAACATATCATGTCTCCCATTCTCAATGGCCTAAAATAAGATTAATCCAAAATCATTAAATGATACTCATATATGTAAAAGAGTAAAACATTGGAGTATTTCTTCTTTATTATCATTATACCCAAGCACAAACTCTTTTTATTATTATTATTATTATTATTATTATTATAGGTGTTTAAGCATCTTACACACATCTCGATTAATCCCATGACATAAACTCTTTTGAATGGTTATGAAAAGGAGAGTAAATTTTCATTGAAATATCTTAACATGCCATTAAACGATAATCTACAATGCTTGTATTATACCCAACACAAAAAATATCTTGAGAATCTAATGGAAGGTTTTAACATTTAAGTTGTAGCAATTGAGGGATTGTTTTCAAAACGTATATCAAATACTCAGTTTAATAAGTATAATAATTAATTAAAGAAATAAAATAATAGAATAATGCTAGCAGATTAATTGAAAAAAATATAGTTATTCCATACCATTTCGAGGTGCCTTTCGGATTTGAGGTGTAGAGAAGACCTGAAAGCAAACATGAGATCTCTACAGAATCTTCTTTTATCATCTCCTATAAAGGCAACAACTGTAGTAGAGAAATCATTTTATATTTTAGTTGCTTTAAAACTACAGAATTTAGTTGCTGAAAGAAGTTCATAAGTGAAATGGGATTGAAAATACATATTGTGACCTGTCTCCACTAAATGAATTGATCAAGACCATCACCAACCCTCTTGAAATTCCAAGCAACTACAATACAGACATCATATTTTGCTTATCTGTAGACATCTTGATAGATGAAATGTTTTGCTTATCCATATAATGTCTTTGTCGATTTTCCTAATTGTTGCATCTCTTTGTTAATCAGTTTCTGAATCTCGCTTATTAAAAATTAGCGAATCTTACTTCTACTGCAATTAGCACTATATTTACTGTCAAATGAGTCCATGACCATCAGTTTTTTTAAAGCCACCATCAACAGAGTAGCCACCTTAACCACTCCTCCTTCTCTGGCATAATAGCAAACCAACTCTCCAATCTCCTCAATTATATCCAAGTGTGACTTGATTGTCTCTAGTAATTTTCTCTGTGATTTAGACAAACTATTTTAAAAACTCTTAATTTCGATAATAATGACCACAAAGCAAAGAAAGAAAATACAACATAAAATTTCAAGCACCAACCGAGTCTATTGAACCAAATGCATAAAGCACTGAGGTGACTGGATTTTCAGAAATCTAATCCCTTAAACATATATTTTGGCTGCAATAGAATAAGTAGTTTCAAATAAACCTACCAATCAAACAAAAACAGAAATAAAAATAATTAGGTTTCATTCGCTTGTGGAAAAAGGTTCATACCATTTCCACAATAATTAGTTTCATACAAGTATAAAAACAAGAAAACATATTTACCTAGAATTAGTTATAGTGTAGGAAAAAAAGGATCTTTCCCAGTTTAACTTAAAATAGAAAAATACAGAGGTACAAAACAAGCAGACCCAAGGTCTCTATGATAAAAAAAACCCACATGAAAATCTAGAACATTTTTTCATAGATAAACACACCATCAACACCTTTGCAAAGCTTTATTGAGTTATTTATTAGTTAAAAGCAACTATTTGAGATTTCTTAGTCGTCCCATAATAATTTTAAATCTTTATCAAGTAACGCAGCCTCCTTGAAGTCAATCTTGTTATACTTTATTCCAGTGCATCGTTGTGATTGGAAGATTGAATTCTTTCTCTACTTTGCATAACTGCTGATGTTTAAAGAAGATCCCTTCAAAAGTAAGGTTCCTTTTAATATTAGACCGAATTTGCGACATGCACACCTACAATGAAAAGAAAGTTTTGCGCGAGCTCAATACATTCTTACAACCTAGAACATAGAGAGTGTTTGCTAATGCATGAAATGTGCTAACCTAGAAATATGCACCACATTCAACTAATGGAAGAAAAACACATTCAAAAAGCTAGCTCTAAAATAAAAATGATAATACAAAACAAAATATTAACAAGTAATTCCAAAAGGCAAATTGATTTAAAAGAAATGATATGTTTGCAATGACAACCATTAGCCAGCCAAAAATAGCATGAAAATCCAACCTTTCAACATGGTGCATATCGGTGTCCTTGTCATCCAAACAAAAGCCCGCTTCTTAAAGTGCTTGGGCTACTTGTTCTTGTGGAGTCTACAGGGGAAAAGAGGCATTCCAACCAGTGAAAATATGTTAATCATTGAAAAATATACGATAGAAAAACATGTTAATGCAGTGAATGGTTGTTAGAATCTTACAAGTCACGATTCTAGTCTTATGATTATTCTCCAATCACAAACAAAACAACTCAAGTTGTAAGTTGTAGGGTGAATCACAAGTGTACATGAATAAGGCGAATTGGTTTATGTTCAACTTGATTCAGTGTAACTAGTTCAATTTTACCAGTCAACTCAAATAAAAACTAACACGGTAATTTTATAATAAATGGCAGCAAGAGGAAAGCTAGGTCTAGAAGGCATGGATGATGACAATAAATCAACAATTTTTTTTTTGGTAAATCATAGTAAACTAAAACCAATTAGACGTAAATTTTCCAAGAGGAAAAGGCGAAAGAAAGCAAGTGTGACAAAGACATGAGGAGTGATAATAGCGATCAAACGCAAACCAAATTATTACCGAAGCAGCACTAGCACGAGCCAACACATACCAACCTACAATGCATGGAAATTCCAAGAAAATCATCCAACCAACCTGGTTTTGAAGATAACCCTCAATGGTTTTGCCAGCCCACTCAAAAATTTCAAGCAATAGTACGACAAACATTATCAAATTCTGCCTTTTCTTGCAGCTATTTGATAACTTATCATCTTCACAACAAATTTCCAGCTTCACTTGAAGTAGTCATGCAAGCTCGAAGATGATGAACTCACAAAGCGTCACGAAATCATCCAGATGACTAGAATCATGATCATTTTGAGATAAAGATGATTTCTTAACCAAGGAAACAGAAGTAACCTTCTCTTGAGCCACCAAAAGTAGAACAGCCAGCTCCACAAACCTTCCATGCTTTGCATAGCAAAAAGTTTCCTCCCCGGGTTCATTTGTCTCCCGAGTGAGCAACCACACAATTTCCAACTTTGATCTCTGCATTAATGGGGACTGGCAGCAAAATAAATGACTAACCTCGAAAAAGAAATAGAATAGGCGAACAAATGAATATCCAATGACTTCAAATTAGGAAACAAGCCAATTGTGGCAGGCGGAGAACCATAAGCATCTTGTAAATCGATTGCTCTGGAGTCAAAATCTTGAAATGAATTAGGTAGCCACTGCAGCTGGCATTATATATAAAAACTGTGTGAGAGCTCATATAAGGGAAAGAGACTTGGATAACCCTAAAATTATGAGAGTGAGACTCCTGTTACGTGAACATTCACTCTTAAGAAACTGCAATGTTAAAAAACACAACAATATCTTTAGCTTTTATCAAACAATTAAATTATATAACTTATTTTATACAGGATATATTTAGACTTTTTTTTTACGCAATTAATTTCTATACCCAATCTTTAAGATTAATTAGGATTCTTAGTGATCAAAATACCAAGTGACAACTTTTATTTTACTGATAAAAAACAAAAGTGTCTTGTCTCTTCATATTTTCCAAATACATACAAGATTGAAATTTCATCACGACGTTATACACGTGCGACAATTACTACAATTATTATCACTATTATTAAGATTATTATTGGTTTCATTATTATTATTACTATTATTATTTTAATTATAATTATTATTACTATTGTTGTTGTTATTATAAGTATTGTTATCACAATTATCACCATCACGATCATCATTGCTATCATAATAAATTATTGTTATTATCACTATTATTGACATTATCATTACTATTAGTAGTGGTATTAATAATATTGTTAGTATTATTATCATTATTATTACTATTATTAAAATGATAAAAATTATAAACTTGATTTAAATGATAAAATTAAAAACTATAAATTTTTAAAAAATAAGCAAATAAAACAAACAAATAGAAAAAAAGACCTGACTAAAATAAATATTATACTATTGAAAAAATCATAAAAATTTATTTGAAAAATAAAGCTAAAAACTATAAAAAAGAGCTAAGAAAAAAGAGAGAGAATGAAATCATAAGAAAGGGATAAAATCTATAAGTTCTTTAAAATATAAAAAGTATAAGGGTCAAATTGGAAAGATAAAAAAACTTAAAGAGAATAAAGTTGAAAAAACTTTTTAATTTAAAGTGATTTTTTTAAATAAAACAAAGAAAACATGAACTGAATTTGAAAAGAAAAAAAATTTAAGGACTATTATATTTTTTTTGCATGGAGAACATGAAAATCAAGGCATATGGATATGAACTTAAGAGATAAAAAGAAAATTAAACTAAGATATCATCATCATTCACGCTTTGCCTAGAAAGGAATAGAATGTTGAGATGCATCCTATGGCATGACAGAATATTTTTTTTCACAGTAATTTCACTATTATAATTTCTAATAAATCACGCTTAATATATAGTGTTTTTACCACGCGAAATAGTTTTTCTTAATCTATAGTAAGTAAAATTATAATTATAGTTATAATTATAATATTATAAAAGTTTGCAGCCCAATTTACCTTGAGCCGAGCCCAGCCCAGCCCACATGTTTTAGCTATAAAAGTTATCTCTTCCCCATCCCTTTCTTTTCAACCGCCAGTTATAGGGTTTAAGTCAAGACGACGTAGCAGGCAGCACTAAAACCCTGAGAGATCCACCCTCCCACCCGCCTGAAGCTCTCCTTTCTTTTCTCTCTTTTTTCAATTTCCTTTAATCAGCAGGTAACTTTCTTCTTCTTTTCCCGTGATATAGTTAGTAGGGTTTGAACTTTTGTCATGTGATTAGGAAAAAAAGAAAGAATGGTTACTGATTTTATTAAACAATTTTCTCAGATCAAAATGGGGTTATCCAAGAAGCTGTCAAGGAAATCAAGCAGAGATAGTGACGATTTTGAAGAGTTTGATGACATGGAAAGCGAGCAGCTTCTTACTACCGTTAGTCGTGTTTTGGCTTTTCCTCTGTTGCTTTGCATAATGGCTGACAGCGATTACGATTTAATTAATCACTGATTTAATTTATGATGCAGATGGAAGATTGTGATGATGATAGGGAAGACGACGAAGATGGAGAGGATGAGGAGGACGACGGTGAAGAAGAAGAGGAAGATGAGGACGAGGAGGATGGAGAAGAAGGAGAGGAGCAAGAAGAAGAAGAAGAAGAGAGTGGAAAAGATGGCGAGATGGAAGACCTTGAGAAAGAATATATGAATCTTCGCAATCAAGAGCAGTAAGACAAATTTCTCTTCTGTTTTTGGTAAATATTCTTTTCATCTAGCTGTATAGAGAGCACACGATGAATTTGGTATATTTGAAATTTGTGCTTAGGGTTCAGCTTTGGACAAGCGAATGCACCTTTTTGTTATTTTTTTTAGTTTACAGTTAGCTTGTTTTTTTCTCGAAGCATGAAGAGAATATATGGGAATAATAAGACTGCAATTAGGTAGTGAGATGAGACATTTTGGTTTTATTGTTAATTTGACAAAGTTAATTATAATAATATTTGGGTTTTGTACAAACTTTTTAAAAGTTTGATTCTTGTTTCTGAAAATTTGTTTACAAGGATCATGAACTCTAATTAACTTTTTTTGTTTTTAATTTCAGAGATATATGGAAGAATCTTAAACGTCACAAGGATGAGGATCTCGTTAAAGGTCAAGCAGTGAAGAACCAGAAGGTGTTCAATCCTATGGTTTCTTTCACAATATTCATTGGTTACAATAGCTACTATCATCATTGATAAGGGATCTACTTGATAAATATTCTAACCAGATTTTTCATGCGCTGTCATCAAACACTCACAAACTTCTCTACCATTTTCTTAAGGCTCTCTGGGACAAAACTCTTGAGTTCAGATTCTTACTTCAAAAAGCATTTGCAAACTCAAACAGATTACCACAGGTATCTTTAGGTTTCTCTACCTCTTTTATCGCTCAATGACTTGCATGAAGCATTTTGATCAAAGATGAAAGGGATTGATTGCAGGAACCGGTTAGGTCTTCATTTTGTGATTCTGATGAAGTAGTTGGGATGGCATATGCTGACGTGATTACCTCATCCAAGAAGACTTTGGAATCTCTACTGGAACTACAGGAGGTATGGCTTTCATCGGTCTTTTATGTTGTACTCTTTTTACAGCTATTAATCTCATCAATTTCTATTTTTTTCTTTAACTTGGGTTGTTTTTACTTTATATGATCAGGCTTTGCTCGAGAAGAATTCATCAATTTCTCAATCTTCTAATGGTATATTGCAAATGCTTGTTCATATTACTATATTCTGTATTTCCTGCCTTTTCCATTGTTATTTGGAGGCTAGCATGCTAAAACATTTGTGCGCAATGATTCTGTCATTGTAGGAATTATGTGCATATGGTTGTCCAAGTGAATTGAATTATGTGAATAACACAAACTATAATTGGCAGATGATTGAAAATAAGTTGAGTGATGTAAGTGTATAACCACGCTTTTGTTTGTTTGGAAGGGAAGGGAAGTGTGAGGTGGGAAGGAGGTACCCATCTGCAGCCTGTCTTCAAATTGAACACCAATAGGCATTTAGAATGCTTGTTTCCATTTTTAGATGTCACTGATGGTTTTTTTAAGTCCTTTTACTGATACAGTTGGTATTCTATCTGGATGTTCAATTGTGATTTTCTTCATTAAATTCTCTACTGTTTATAATGATATTTCCTTATCCAGTATGAATTGGAATCTCTCTTGAAAGTTAAAAGACTTGCAGTAAGAAATTCCTGTGTATCTAAACAATAAATTGTTTTCTGATCTAGGTTAAAAAAAAGTCCTCTATAGTGGAATGAAACATTTTATTTCTTTTTTTCCTGAATGAATGGAGATATTACAGCATCTATCTTCATTTTTTCTTGCTTTGATTCTGAAGCTTTGGGAATTTCCTCCTGCAGTATTAATTGACTTTAGTATTAAGGAAGTTGTGATTATTCAACATGCAACCTTCTCTTTTCTTGTTAGTGCGGTCCATGAAGTTATAATTTAAAGCCTGAAACATTTTCTATATTAAGATTTGTGTACAGTGGACCTCAATGTAATTTTTCCATGTATTTGCTCTCTTTTTAAGGTGATTCTGGACAGGTCACTAAGAAGCATTCAAAAGATTCGACAAATTCGGATGCCGAAGAGGATATAGATTGGTTAAGAATTTCTGAGATGAAAAAGAGGTATTACATTTGTCTGTAGATGCGCAGCTATTGCTATTTTATTTTGATCTATTAGGTGAATTTATACAAATACCTTCTGAATTATTGATTGTTTAGATGAAGATCTCTCTCTCTCTCTCTCTCTCTCTCCCCCTTTGTTTTTGTTTGGGTTGACACCCTTTTTACTATGTAAGTTATTGATAGACCCTTATTTTCTTTTATTTGGGTTGACACTTCTTATATTTTTTTTGCTTTTGATTTTAATACATAAACTATGATTGGGGGTGCCTTTATTAGGTTTCGGGCAATGTTAGCGACGTCATTACCACCGCATGAAAGGTTTTATTGTTGTGAGTTCATTTGTATGAATTTTAAACCCCACCACCACCTGACACGTAGTATATTTTTTTTCTTTTGATTTTAATACATAAACTATGATTGGGGGCGCCTTTATTGGGTTTCATGAAATGTTAGTGATGCCATTACCACCAGATAAAAGGTTTTATTGTTGTGAGTTCATTTGTACGAATTTTAAACCCCACCACCATCGGATTTTAATGTTTGAAGGCTTTAAAATTTTAAATTGAAAAACTAAAAACTCAAATTTTTGAGTTTGACTGGAGTTTGATGATTTTGACATCAAAATGTTGTGAGAGAGGTTGAAAGGATTATTTTAGTGGTCTTTTGGGTTGATTTAGTTGTCAAAAAGGTAGAGTACCAATGGTGGCAAAAGTCGTGCTAATCCAAATACATCATAGTTCACGTATTAAAATCAAAATTAAAAGAATATAGAGGGTGTCAATCCAAACAAAAAAGAATAAGAAACTTATTAATAGTTTAACATTATATAGAGTTGTCAATCAAGGAAAAAGAAAAAAAGAAAAGAAAAAGAGAAGGGGTCTCCATCCAAATGACCAACAATTCAAGGACTGTTTGTACAGATTCCCTGAGCAGTTAATAGAGCATACAGGTTTAAAATTTAAAATGCTTCTTCCTCCTTTTCATATTGGAAAACCAGCGTTCATACTCAGGATATGTTTCAGCTAGAATTGGGATGTGAAAAACTGCTGTGGATATGAACACATGAATTAAGTATTAAAACTTTAAATGTGTGTATCTTGTAGAATAGCTCCTTTCCGAAACAAATCAATAGATAAATGGCAAAGAAAGACACAGGTGACAACTGGTGCTGCTGCTATGACCGGAAAATTGCAGGCTTTTAATCAGGTTTGGCTCTACAGCTGATGATGCCATTATGCTGTCCAAGGTATGATGAAACTCACTGGATTTTACTTTTCCAATTACAGAATATCAGTGAACAAGTTGCTGCTTATATGAGGGATCCAACTAAAATGGTCAGGCAAATGCAACAACGAAGATCAACCATTGGTGTTTTTGGAGCTGTAAGATAATTGGCAATTTTTCATAGTTTAGTCTAAGAAATGATGCAAAATTCATGGTATGATGAGCTCAGAATTTTTTTTCCTTTTGCTGTAACTGACTACCTGAATTTTACTAATGGGCAGGTTCCCGAGTTGACAAGCAATGCCAGGGGAGAGGTAATCCTGTGAATGAGTAATTTGTACATAATTTTCCCATAATAGTTCAAACTTGGTAAGTTTAGGTATTCCACGTTTCCACCTAGTAATGTGGCTAAGAACCGAGCTAGAATCGAGATATGGAGTGAGAACAGGCTAAGCAAAAGGCCTAAGCAGACACTCAATTGAAGTCAGGTTACATCTCATCAGCTAACGAGTGAAAGCATTCTGATAGATCCTAATATTGATTGCCTGATTCTATGGACATGATATTTCCCTGGAGGCCTTTTCTCTGTCCTCTTATTTTGTCTGGGAAATTCTCTGTTCTTTTTCTTTCTTTTCTTTATAACTAAAGTTTTTTTATGGATATTGCCAGCCTAACAGTTTTGCTGAATCTTTCAATTCTAATTAGGAAACATGTCCCGATGGTGATCCTGAACTTCTAAATGACACTGAATTTTATCAGCAGTTACTGAAAGAATTTTTGGAGAATGTCGACCCCTCATCCACTGGTGAGTATTCATTCTATCTCGTCCTATTTGCTTATATTCATAATAGGTGTGGAAACATTCACCATATTAGACCTACAGCCCCAAGGATCCATAAAGCTATAATTGGTGGCTGTTTTTCACTTTCACATTCTTCATTTCCAAGATAGAGGATCAGATGGTTTCCTCAAGTACCGGCTCTACACTTATTTAATGTCTTTAATCTTGCTTATTGATTGTCCGCAGAGACGACCTTTTATGCTCTAAAAAGGTTGCAAACTAAGAAGAGAAAGATTGTTGATCGGCGTGCTTCAAAGAGTCGAAAGATCAGGTACACGCACGGGAGGGCTCATTTTCTGTGCTGTCATTTTCATCTCTAATAACCCAGAGCATTTCATTGATTTTTCCTCATCAATCACAATTTTCAGGTACAACATCCATGAAAAGATTGTCAATTTCATGGCTCCTCAGCCAATGAACATTCCTCCCATGGCCCCAAAAGTATTTGAGAATTTATTTGGATTGAAGACACAAAAGCCTGCTGTAGATTCATAACGTTGTTGATGGAATGTTTTGTCGGGGGAATTTTGCAATGTCATCCTCCAATAAACACTTGCACATCTTTCTAGTTTACAATTTATTCCCTGGGATATATCCACTGTAAGCTTGAACTTGGTGATGTCAAATTCCAGATTTGAGCATGCATCGGTCTTGATTTCTTGAGCTCGAGATTAAAGGTCAAATAATTTAAATTAAATGCTCCTCTTAAAACAAAGTTTTTAGTGCCAAACGGCAGCCACTTAAATGCTCCTCTCGGGCAGAATGGCGGGCATTAGTTGAAATCTTATATCAGTGAGTCATAACGTCCGGGTAAAGCAAACAGTGAGCTAGGAGCTTAGCGACTGAAATGGGGAAGACCGTTGCCTCATTTTACTTGAAAGATTAAAATGTTTTTTTATTTGAAAATATATTAAAATAATATTTTTTTATTTTTAAAAACTATCTCTATATTAATATGTTAAAATGATTTTTGAAGAATATAAAAGAATTAAATGAATTGTCGTCTGAAATGATGACAATGCAATGGCGATGGATTACCGACATTGGCCCAAGTTGATTTCTATGCCTTCTTACCTCTCTTTGTAAGATAGTAATCTTTTATCTCCTTTTTTCACGGACGAAATTTATATTTACAATATCGTAAACACCATCTCCGTACGAGTTGCTCATTTGTGAAGCGAAAGAGTGCACTCAGAGTTCAACTTCTAAGAGTTTTCACATGTCAGTTCAATCTGAAGGTAAACAGAAAAAATCAAAATCATGGTAAGAACAAGGCCTTTCTTATGTATAGAAAAAGAAAATAAATATTTAAAAAGAAGCTGTTAATTCTTGAAGAGGCACTTCTTTAAGAAAAAGAAACCAAATGCGGCCTTATCTACTTCTGTTGTCAGTTGAGGACACTCTAAATAAGCGATCTTTTTTATCTTCAACAGCCAACGAACTATGTAGAGAGTTGAGCGCATACATGTTCAAAAGAACAACAGGTTTCACATGAAGTGTAGACAGAGTTAACATAGACAGCAGTTTTTGCTCTGAAGAAACCTCCCGCAGACAGTAAAATCAAAGGAAAATGCTTCTTCAAGCAACCATCTCAGCATCTCCACCTCTACAACACCATCACCCTCACCCTCACCCTCACCCTCTCCTCCCATTTGGGTTTCTCCAGTTCAGGCCACACAGGCTTTCTCTTCAGCTACACATTTCCAGTTCCTTTTTCATCCCTCATGGTCTTTCCAAGTTGAAATTTTTTTCACTTTCTTCATCTTATTTTGCTGCCTTTTCTATTAGATCATGTTTTAGTCTTTCTCGAAAATTGGCACGGGGGCTCATCCTATTTGATAGGTCTTGAATTATGGTGGTATATTTTTACTGTATTTCTTTGAACATGCCATGATAATGGAGGGTTTATTTAATGTATGATTTAACATGTAGAAATATTGATATGAAAATAATATTACTTGGGAAAAATTTGCATATTTTTTCTGGCCCTTTTTCAGCACTATAGTTCACCAGATTTGACAACTTTCAGAGTAGGCCATGGACTGAACGTCACAGAGTTTCCTGATTTCCAGGTATGTGTTCCAGCAATCTCCTTGCTCCAATGGTGGCTACATTTGTATAGAAACCAAGTCAACTAGTAATCTGAACCTTAGCCTTTTTAAATCAACACTTAATGTTTTCTTTTACTCTATTTATTATAAAGTTTACCCTCTTCGTTAGGACAGAACTTCTCAGGACTGAAGGTTCTTTGGAGACTTTGTGACTTCATGGTTAGCAAAGAGTGGTTAGATTTAGAAAGTATGGTCTCCCCAGGCAGACACAGTATATGACAAGTTTTATT
Source organism: Populus ilicifolia (assembly GCA_015708895.1). Classification (NCBI taxonomy): domain Eukaryota; kingdom Viridiplantae; phylum Streptophyta; class Magnoliopsida; order Malpighiales; family Salicaceae; genus Populus; species Populus ilicifolia. The sequence continues at coordinate 423,422 of SRLM01000057.1, forward strand.
TAAATTCTGGGAAGAATTGGAGTCTCGTGCACAAATGAAGAGGATTGGAGGTTTGTTATGGGAGGGGAGTAGGGCGGGTAGCTTTGTTAGCCACATTTCCACGCTGGATCCGGCTTAGTTGTAGTGTTGAGGTCATCCTAGGGCTTGTTTCTGCATTGCTGAAGGAAGAGAGCGTATGCCTAGTTATTCTTTAGTATTGTACTAAAGTTATATTCTGGAGTCCCAGATTCTCATGGTGGTATAGAAGTGGGAACTGAAAGACATGTGTTGGTTTTCTACCACCATGAAGCTCTCATTATGAAGTATTGCAAGTTTCGTTTTAGGATGAGATTTCCTTGGAAGATGGCTCTGTGATCGTCATGACTACTAGACTTCTCTTGGACTCGAGTGAATTAGATGAATACTCCCTAGCATGGCCTAGGGTTGTCGGAGTTGAGCTTGAAGTTGTAGCAGTACAATTGGAGAAAACTGCATCTATGTGCTCAACATGAAGTGCATGGTAAGAGATGAAGAGAAGTGATTTAGAAAGGATGAGCTAGCAGACTTGAGAATTAAAACTTTGATTCCCTCAGAAACATTTTCTTCTATTGCAGGTTTGATTTGTACCTTGTATTGGAATTGTATTGTTATCTAATATTTATTTTTGTACAATAGCTCCTGGGTGGAGATCTCTTTGCAGTTCTCATCTTCCATACTCCTGCCTTCATTTCATATGTTGCATTACATAGGGTAAAGATTGTTAACTAATCATACAAAAGTTGGCTATTGTAACATAGACATGTCTGAGTGTGTAAACCAAAATCATGGTCAACTAGTGCAATGCAAGGTTTTTTTTATATCAGCAGAGAACCATTTTTCTTTACAAATTAGGATTTCCTCTCTCTTTCTTCTGTGGCTTATGCTGTGAACATGCAGAATGATTTTCTTCATCGCTCTTACATTTTTTTTTTCAATAGAAGCTTCTTCAATAAGGTGCCATACATTTTTCGCAACTTATTTTGCATTCTATTGTGGGTGAAGGCAGATACACGGAAAGGAGTTGGCAATGGGATCCTATAGCTTAACAAGTACTAAGATTAGTGCTCTCTTCTCACCTTAAATCTTTTATTTCAGTCTGATTCTAGTGGCCAATTAATTTTATGTGTAGCTGATGCGATATATCTCTGACATCATATGTCGTAGAAGTTTTGTCAAGAACTTCATATCCTTATTTTGTACTATTCTTATTAAATCATTAATCTGGCGTGTAATTTGAAGCCTCTCCTTGTTTTGTATTTTGTTAGTCGCTTGCAGAATAGCCCTTATACTTAGCAGTTGGGATCCTCTTAAAACGTACTATCATTTGATTCATGTCCTGAGCTAATTGAATGATGGTCCAGATATATCAGTCTTGTTTGAGACGTAATCATGGTGATGAAAAAACCCACTAAGGAAATTTGTAAATGGAATGCATCTAGACATATGTATATGTGCGGGTGTGTGAACAAATGTTCTATAAATGGCGGGCACAATTCCGAGTAATCAGGAGTTAATAATTTCTTGAAGATTGGGAATTTCTAATTGAAATATAATGGACACTGCTAGACACGTGCACTCGTGCTCACTCTCACAGATTTCATCTGGTTCTGTTGACAATTTCGGTCTTCAACAATATGTTGCTTTGCTGGATCGTGTATTCCTCTTATCTTCCAAATGCAATTCTGCAGATTTGTATACTGGGTTTATTTTTCCTTCCAGTGACTGCTTCCCGCCACCCCATATCATTTTCAAAATTGAAGTGTCGAAGAACATCATACTAACAATGGTCATTGTTTGGTGATTGATTTCCACATCCAATGAAGCCAATTCAACTTTCTACATATTCTTTTCCTATTTCAATAAGTGATCATGTAGTCAAATCAAAGATGTCTCAAGTAGCTATACTTGATAATGTATTGTTAACAGCCTATCCGAAATAAATGTTTATATTTGAGTTCATCATGTTCGGACTCCTCAAGAAGAGCTGCATGAAATTTCAGTTTTTTTTTTTTTTGTTTACTACCTTTTGTGGGAGGAGGATCTATATTCATAGGCTAATTTTAGCAACATCTGCGGCTTCTTGGACATGCTATTTGCCTTTTTCCTACTGATTTCTCTTTTCTTTTTTGTTTCCCATCGTCTTAACACCATAACTTATTGCAGAATCCTCGAGCAATCTTTGGAATATTGAGGATAATGTGTGCATGAAAAGAGTGATGGTTCGGGCTTCTGTGCTCTCATTTGGACAAATCTCATTGTTAACTTCAGCTCAAGTGGCACATGCAGGAGAAAGTATCAAACCAGAAGCAATATATGAGGGTGGGGAGTTATTTGAATCGGGAATCCAACTCTCTTATCAGCTTTTACTACTAGCTTTGCTTGGGGTTGGAACTTTCTTTGTTATTCGTCGAGTCCTAACGCGTAGAGAGCTCGACCTTTCTGCTAAAGAATTGCAGGCAAGTTCCTCTTTTTTAATCTGTATTATGCTTTCCAAGAGTTCACTCTTCCTGCCACTGACATTTATTACAAAACCGTCTTGGAAATTCTTAGATATTTAAATGGAGAGGTTCGTTTGTTTAGAAAAATAGATCCACTTGGTTTCTCTCTCACCTTCCCCAGCACTCCCATCTCTTGTTTGATAGTCATAATAGGCATTGGCCCTCTGCATTTTGTTTAACACGATCTTATTATCTTGTTGTGCTTTCTTCTTATAATTTCAGGAGCAAGTAAGAAGTGGTGATGCCATTGCAACTGGGCATTTTGAACTCGATGCAGTAATGCTGAGGAGAAAATTTTACCCTGCTGCTACTAAATATTTACTTCAGGCAATTGAGAAATGGGATGGTGATGATCAAGATCTCGCCCAGGTATGATTGCCTTGGGGTAATTGCTTCTGATTTGATCTAACGCTTTCGTGTATTGCCTTAGGAAATGCCAAGCAACAACATTTTTATTTTTATTTTTCACTAACAAAAGGAAAAAGAAAATTTCATATGCTCAAAATCATACTTGATGGTCAAGTTCATATTTAGATTACTGTCTACGAATACATTTACCGAATGGTTTGATGTTGGTTCACTGTATTTTGGAATCACTGCAGTCTGTTACTGCAATCCTGTCCCTGTGTGCACTGACACACCAAGAAAGTTGCCTACATGATACACTGAGAAAGTTGTCATGGTCTAGTCTTGGCTTGTAGGAGTGGCCTAGTGGGTAATCAACTTGCAAATTATGAACAAAGACTAGAAGTGAGAACTGAATTTCCCTTTTTCTCGAGCAATTAAGACAAGACAGGGAGTACCCTAGTCTGTCTTTCGAATCAACATGATAACTATTCTCGTGCATGATTTTGGTGATGAGTTCCTTTCTGCCTGCCAAATATTTGGATAGGTTTACAATGCCCTTGGCGTTAGTTATGTTCTTGACAGGAAGCTTGACAAGGAAATCAAACAGTTTGGAGCTGCCGTGAAGCTTCCACCAGGTTATGTCACAGCCTGGAACAACCTCGGTGATGCCTATGAAAAGAAAGACCTGAAGTCAGCACTCAAGGCATTCGAAGAAGTTCTACTTTTTGATCCTAACAATAAGGTGGCAAGACCCAGAAGAGACGCCTTGAAGGATAAGGTACAAATGTACAGAGGAGTTCCCATCAAGTCTAACGATAGATGAATCTAGTAGCTACTGTCATAAGATTATCATTTTTTTCATTATTTATAAATTTTGTCATCTCAAGCAATGCTGAACTTTTCTTCCTCTAGTAAATTTTTGTACCTTTTTCAAAAATTACATGTCCAAACTCGAACATTCTTTGCTTTTATATCCGGATGACTGAATGTATAATTTTTAAAAATTGTTATTTTTTTTAAATAAAAAATCTTTTAAACGATAATGAAACTATTTTTACAACCCCGAACAATCCTGGTTGTTATTTTATTTTTTTCACATTACCTCTGAAACAATCCAGGAAAAACATCACGGACATGAAATTACAAAAACTTGAAAGACATGCCACTAGGGTTAAATATTTTTATTTTTTCTAAAAAAATTATTTATGTAGATTTTTTAATGCATTTTGACAATTCAAAAAATATAATAAATTAAAAATATATATTTTTATGACAACTATAGTTATCAAACTCGATCTAAAAGTTGATTCAACCAAGGAGTCGGGTTCTAAGTTACATGGATTGACTCGGGTTTGACCCTGATGTTTACAAAATATATATATATATATATATAACTTTTTTTTTAAAACTTGGAGCATATATATTAAAAAGTTTTAAATTTCACGTTGAAAAATAAAACTTTTAAAAAATATAACTTTAAAATGATTTAGTAACCTATTAAAAAATATAAAGAAAAATAATATGTAGAAAGAAGAAATTTGTTTTTTAAAAAAAAGGACTCAGATTTTTAGCGAGTTTTAGCGAGTTGATTGGTTTTCTCCAGCTTAATTATAAGTCCGCTAACCCTACTGGACTCTAGTGGGCGCAGAGCCCACCACTGCTAGATCCTGATGTCACCTAAGCTCATCTTTTCTGAGTTCCAGTGGAAGCACTCATTATATGCCCAAGCTATATTAAAAGTTCTCTAAAGTTTCCGAGCTATCATTTTGTAATTTCACTTTTAATAATTATTGATTAAAAATGATTTATTTTTTAAAATATTTTTTATTTAAAAATATATTAAAATATTTTTTTTTGACATCTGCATATAATTAATAAATATATTACGATTTCCAGTTCAAATGCATACAAATATCACATGACACCAAAAATAATAACAGGTTAAAAATGTAAGTTTTCGTCTCTGTTTGTTTGGAATTAAACACACATAATTCAAACCTACACAAACACCGAGTCAAACTAGAGATAACTTACGAAGACAGTCAGATCTTAGATAAGTTTTGCCACCACTCAGGGCGAAAGTTTTCCCTAAAAACACCGGCAAAAGCAAAACCTGCAATCAAATCAGTCATCACATATTGCATTCCGACGGTCACCAACTAAGAAATTAAAAAATATAAGAGACCCTCAAGAAGATACATCATAGCCATGTTCCCTTTTATAAACAACAGTGATAATGGGACATGAGAGACCCTTTGAGATGATATCATAGCCAAGTTCCAATTCATGGATACAGTGAGACTTTGAATACAGGAATTTTGGCTGCATATTCCACAGATAAAATTCAAGCAGATAGCACTCACCCTTTTTAATAAGGAATTACAAGAATGCTAAAGATAAAATAAGAACCAAAAACAAAAGTATTCTTTGTTGTATCCGCTGCAGATGAGGCAGTACAAAATTTACTAGCATGAAAAATTGTGAGGCAAGACAGTACAACGAAGATTTGCAATGGTGTGATTCTGCTTTGTGATTATCAATTAGTTCGGAGTTCTTCTCTCCCATCAGCTGCCATGTATTTTAGAAGCAGTATTACTTTCCATTTGGTTATTTTTTTATTCTCTGTTCTACTATATTTGCATATGCTGTTTGGTTCAGTTTCTATGGCCTCATAATTCCGATTCTGCAGTGTGCAGCTTAGAACATTATGTAGAAATGTTATTCCCAGCAAATCAGCTTTCCATTCTAAAATGATAATAAAAGTTATTCCTGGCAAACTACACACAAATCAGCTTTCTAGTCTAAAATGATAATAAAAGTTATTCCCAGCAATCTGAATGAACAAGGAAGTTCTACGTGCTCTTAACCACAAGCAGCTCTTTAATATAAAAGTCAAAAAGAAATCAACTGGAAGCAGTTGCACTGGTAGCTCTTGAATTTATTGGTAGGAGCACATAAAAGAGAAGTGCTGTACCTTATCAGTGACATCTAGGTAAGTCAAACACGTTTCAACGCCCTGCTGAGTGATAGTCCCATAGATGCCCACTTCCTGGAGGGTGAAAAATTTAACACCCTCGCCTCCAGTCTCTGCGAGGATTGATTTACTTGGGTTTTCATGTGGAGGGATGGCTTGACAGCAAAGCTGCATCCTGAAATCGAAAATGTATGGATGGGCCGCCTCCCACAACAATATGGAGAGGATGGTATTCCCTTCACAAAATTAACAGGCAAAATCAAACTATTTAACAGGGCAAGAGTTGTAACAATAATAGAAAAGGAAAGAAAACATATCATGTCTACCATTCTCCATGGTCTTAAATAAGATTAATTCGAAATCATTTAATGATACTCGTGTATGTAAAAGGATAAAGCATTGGAGTTTTTCTTCTCTATATATACCACAACACCCAGGCGTAGACTGTTGATTGATTGTGAAAAGGAGTGTAAATTTTCATTGAAAGATTTGAGCAATGCACTAATCGTCATCTGAAAGAGTCCTTGTAGACTATTTATAATAAATTCATAGTCCGTATAGTCCGTAGGGTTAGTCGAGATGCGTGCAAACTAGCTCGAAAACCCACGTTAATTAAAAAAATAAAGCTCAAAAGCCTTCAATACTGGTTCTTACACAAAACAGAAATCCTACAAACCGTAGTTGACTAATCTTATTGAAACTCAAATACCAATCACACAACAACAAATTTCAAATAACACTAGGATTTCTCAACGACAAGAGAAAACCCAAACTATCATAAACTTTTTGAAACAAAAATAAATCCTGCCTCACATTGTCTCGGCCACTCACTGCAAGAAATAGTTGGAAACAACAACACCAAAACGCTAAGCCAACGTACAGATTAAGAATATGCAAGAAATCATATTAAAAATAAATCTTACCTTAAACGCATATGCGATTTGACGGTCCACATCGGTGACGCGATTGTATGAATAATAAGAAATGAAATCTACACGTAACAATTTTAGGAACATCATTAGTCAACAGTCTTCTATTATGCTCCCTAATCCCCGTCCACCTTTCCTTCCATTCCCACAAAGCAACAAAAATAATAAATGAGAAGATTAAGTTAATAATTACCTGATGGTGATTCTCCTTCATCTAATTCATACTCTGAGCACCTAATGCAACTCCATTGATCACTTCAAACCACAAACACATTAACGGGTGCACAGGTTTTATAAACAAAATAATAAAATCAGTCACTTGACTATAAGATATTGAACTTTCCTCCTCAACTTCTATTAATTAAGATATCCATTTAAATTTCTTCCAACTTAATATAGATAACAACTAAAGCTGATTTGGTTGGATGTACCCCCACAAAAAGTTAACTATTCAAATGATAATCTACAATGCTTGTATTATATCCAGCACCAAAAATATCCGGAGGAAGGTTTTAACATTTAAGTTGCGGCGATTGAGGGATTGTTTTCAAAAGTATAACAGTGAATTAAAGAAACAAGATAACAGAACAACGCTAGCAGAGTAATTGAAAAAAAAAATATAGCTATTCCATACCATTTCGAGGTGCCTTTCGGATTTGAGGTGCAGACAAGACCTGAAAGCAAACATGCGATCTCTGCAGAATCTTCTTTTGTCATCTCCTATACAGGCAGCAACGTTAATAGAAAAACCATTTTATATTTCAACTGCTTAAAACTACAGAATTCAGTTGCTGAAAGAAGTTCATAGGTGAAATGGGATTGAAAATACATGTTGTGACCTACACTGCATTGTCTCCGCTGAATGAATTGATCAAGACCATCACCAGCCCTCTCAAAAATTTCAAGCAACTGCAATGCAGACATCATATTTTTCTTATCTGTAGACATCTTGTTCGATGTCATGTTTTGCTTATCCATATGTATCTTTGCCGATTTTCCCAATTGTTGCATCTCTTTGTCAATCAGCCTCTCAATCTCGCTCATTAAAAATTGGCGAATCTTACTTCTACCACAACTAGCACCATGTTTACTGTCAAATGAGTCCACGGGCATCAGCTTTTTCCAGGCCACCATCAACAGAGCAGCCACCTTAACCACTCCTCCTTCTCTGGCATAATAGCAAACCAACTCCCCAATCTCTTCAGTTTTGTCCAAGTGTGACTTGATTGTCTCTAGAAATTTTCTCTGTCATTCAGACAAGCTATTTTAAAGACTCTAGATTCCGATAATAATGATCACAAAACAAGGAAAGAAAATACAATATAAAATTTCAAGCACCAACCGAGTCCATTGAACCAAGTGCGTAAAGCAATGAGGTGACTGGTTTTTCAGAAGTCCAATCCCCTAAACAGATATTTTGGCTGCAACAGAATAAGTAGCTTCAAATAAACCCACCAATCAAGCAAGAACAGAAACGAAAATGTTTAGGTTTCATTTGCTTGCGGAAAAAAGGTTCATACCTTTTCCACGTTAATTAGTTTTATGCAAGTATAGAAACAAGAAAACATATTTACCTAGAATTAGTTGCAATATAGGAAACAAAGGATCTTTCCCGCTTTAACATAAAAAAGAAAAATAAAGAGGTACAAAACAAGCAGACCCAAGTTCTCTATCACATAAAAATCCACATGAAAATCTAGATCATTTTTTTCATAGATAAACACACCCTCAACACCTTTGCAAAGCTTTATTGAGTTGTCTATCAGTTAAATACAACTATTTGAGATCTCTTAGTTTTACCATAATAATTTTAGATCTTTGTCCAGTGATGCATCGGGCTTGAAGTCAATCTTGTAATACTTCATTCCATTGCATCGTTGTGACTGGAAGATTGGATTCTTTCTCCACTTTGCATAACTGCTGATGTTTAAAGAAGATCCCTTCAAAGGCAAGGTACACAATAAAATCAGGCCAAATTTGCAAGATGCACACCCGCAATGAAAAGAAAGTTTTGCGCAAGCTCAATACATTCCTACAACCTAGAACATTGAGTGTTTGCTAATGCATCAAATGTGCATTTGGACTAAAGAGGCATCAAATGAGCTTCCGAGCTCTTTTCAATCAATTTGACATGCTCGTATAAAAGCCACCAAACATCACTCGGTTCATGCCTTTTCAGCCCAAACTCACTTCAGAAAAGCCCCTTCAAACACATCGCCATACATAGCATAACCAGAGCATGAAATACACTGCTTTCATTTAGTGTTTAGGTGTTCTATAAAATATTTTCTCAGAAAAATGCCAGCTGAAAAGAAAATGTTTCCTCCGAAAGGAGTATTTTCAAGTTTTCCAGTTTTGTGGAAATAAAAAAGATATACTCCCAAAAATTATACTTTATTAAACGAAGTATGTGGTTCGACAATCTTCTATATTTAAAATACAAAAATAGCTAAAAATTTCTTTTGTCAACCTGTCGGAAAATAGTGATGAAATTGAGTTAAAAAACAGGGATTAAAAAATGCAGACAGCACTCATCTATTCAAAATTTATTCATTAAATATGGTTAACTTCACTCCTGCTGGAAATCCAATGGGCAAAGCACTAAGAAATTATAGGCAACTACTGGAAGAAAAACACATTCAACATGCTAGCTCTCACCACAAATAGAAAACAACAATTTCAACCTTACCAATTGATAGCTTTTTTCTGCATTCTTTCTAGCAATCCAGACTTGACCGAAATCCAGTAAACTTGGCCATGAAAAACTATGAAGGTTCAAAAAGAAATAAAAGATGAGATAACAAACGAATACCTTTCCTCTGGAGCCCCCCCCCCCCCCNCCCCCCCCCCCAAAAAAAAAAAAAATGATCATACAAAACAAAATATTAACAAGCAATTCCAAAAGGCAGATTGATCTGAAAGAAATGATATATTTGCAATGGCAATCATTAGCCAGCCAGAAACAGCATGAAAATCCAACCTTTCAACGTGGTGCATATCAGTGTCCTTGTCATCCAAACAAAAACCCGCTTCTTTAAGTGCTCGGGCTACTTGTTCTTGTGGCATCTACAGGGGAAAAGAGGGATTCCATCAAATGAAAATATGTTAATCATTGAAAAATATACGATAGAAAAACATGTTGATGCGGTGCATGGTTGTTAGAATCTTACAAGTCACGATTCTAGTTTTATGATTATTCTGCAATCACAAACAAAACAGCGCAAGTTGTAGGTTGTGGGGTGAATCGCAAGAGTACATGAGTTAGGCGAATTGGTTTCGCTTCAACTTTATTCAGCGTAACTAGTTCAATTTTATGAGTCAACTCAAATAGAAACTAATAAGGTAATTTTAGAATAGATGGTATCAAGAGGAATGCTAAGTCTAGAAGGCATGGATGATGACAACAAATACACAATATTCTTCTTTGGTAAATCATAATGTTCGAAACTAAAACCAATCAGACATAAATTTTCACGAGGGAAAAGGTGAAAGAAAGCAAGTGTGACAACGACAGGAGGAGTTATTATGTGTGTGGACACAAATGGACGGTGACAGCCATGGTTGGTGGCAGCCATGGTTGGTGGCAGTCATGGTTGAAGTCATAGTCAAATGGTAGGTGCCTAACTTGCCCACCATTGTTGAACAATTGTCTCCCTCATCAGCTATAAATAGATGTGCATTGATAGCTAAGATAGAACACGAAATAGAGAGAAACACAGAGAGAGAGCTAAGGGTGAGAGTTGAGTTGAGTTGAGAAGTTTTCTCCTCCTCCTTGTTTTCTTGTTTGTATTGCTTTTGAGCTTGATTAATACAAACCAGTAGCTCCGTGGAGTAGGCAAGTTGCCGAACCACGTAAATTTGTGTTTGTTTGAATGTTTGGATCTCCTAACAACTGGTATCAGAGTCTGTTCTTGAAAGTTCTTGAAAAAGAGGGTGTTTGATCCAAACTCAAAAATCAAAGTTCTCAAAACGTGTTTTTGAAGCTACCAATATCCAAAACCCGACGAAAATCCGACGTCCTGCATGCCCGTACGCGCCACCACCAGTACTGTCCACGCGCACAGACGCGCCGTACGCCCGTCACGCGTCTTCCTCACCGTTTCTTGCAACTCATCTCTACCACATCAGCTGATCGACACAGTCAGCAGCCACGTCATCTGCCACAACAGCCGTCTGACTCGGTCAACAGCCACGCCATCACTGCCACGTCAGAAGAAAATCTCTGTAGATCTGCCACGTCAGATTTGGTGGACCCCACATTGCCTACATGTCTGACACGTCATCCTGTCACGTCATCATAACTGGGTTTTGATCCGATGTGGCGCAGCGGCTATTTCGCCTGCCACGTGGCTTCATCTGCAGCGTCCAGTTATCCCAAACTTTGATTGCTTAAATCGAAGCCATCCGAAGTCCGATTTGGGTGATCTCAGTGTCGTTTCCAGCATTTTTGACCATTCTGGACACATCTGTAAGGTTATATTCTTGAGATTCAAATTGAAGAAGGAGTAAAAATGGCTGATGAAATAAAGGCTGCAGGTATTGAAAAATTTGATGGAACTGATTTTGGATATTGGAAAATGCAAATTGAAGATTATCTATATGGGAAGAAACTTCATCTTCCTCTGTTGGGGGGCAAGCCAGAAAACATGTCAGAAGAAGATTGGCAGATTCTTGATAGACAAGTCTTGGGCATTATCCGGCTATCATTATCAAGAAGAGTTGCTCATAATGTTACAAAAGAGAAATCCACA
>SRLM01000057.1:437501-471350 GCA_015708895.1 Populus ilicifolia
AGTTCTACCTTGCAAAAGATAGTTGCTCTTTCAACGACAGAAGCTGAATATGTTGCAGTTTCAGAATCTGCAAAAGAGATAGTATGGCTACAGAGTTTCTTGCAAGAATTGGGTAAGATGCATGGAAAAGGCACTTTGTATAGTGACAGTCAGAGTGCAATCTTCCTTGCCAAGAATCCAGCATTTCACTCCAGAACAAAGCATATACAGATCAAATATCACTACATCAGGCAATTGCTCGACGATGAACAACTGTTACTTGAAAAGATATGTGGAAGCAAGAATCCATCCGACATGTTAACCAAAGGAGTTACTCTCGATAAACTGAAGCTGTGTAAAGCTTTAGTGGGTCTTGAAGATTAAAAGACAGACCTAACACCATTTGTGTCCAAGTGGGAGATTGTTGTGTGTGTGGACACAAATGGACGGTGGCAGCCATGGTTGGTGGCAGCCATGTTTGGTGGCAGCCATGGTTGGTGGCAGTCATGGTTGAAGTCATAATCAAATGGTAGGTGCCTAACTTGCCCACCATTGTTGAACAATTGTCTCCCTCATCAGCTATAAATAGATGTGCATTGATAGCTGAGATAGAACACGAAATAGAGAGAAACACAGAGAGAGAGCTAAGGGTGAGAGTTGAGTTGAGTTGAGAAGTTTTCTCCTCCTCCTTGTTTTCTTGTTTGTATTGCTTTTGAGCTTGATTAATACAAACCAGTAGCTCCGTGGAGTAGGCAAGTTGCCGAACCACGTAAATTTGTGTTTGTTTGAATGTTTGGATCTCCTAACAGTAGTGACAATCACGATCAAAAACAAAACGAATTATGACCATAGCAGCACTAGCATGGGCCAACACATGCCAACAAACAATGCCAAGAAATTCCAAGAAAATCATCCAACCAACCTGGTTTTGAAGATAACTCTCAATGGTTTTGCCAGCCCTCTCAAAAATTTCAAGCAATAGTAGGGCAGACATCATCAAATTCTGCTTTTCCTTGCAGCTACTTGATAACTTGTCGTCTTCACAACAAATTTCCAGCTTCACTTGAAGAGCACTTAGTCGTGCAAGCTCAGAAATGATGAACTCACGAAGAGTCACGCAATGATCCAGACAACTAGAATCATGATCATTTTGAGATAAAGATGATTTCTTAACCAAGGAAACAGAAGTAACCTTCTCTTGAGCCACCAAAAGTAGAACAGCCAGCTCCACAAGCCTTCCATGCTTTGCATAGCAAAAAATTTCCTCCCTAAGTTCATTCGTCTCCCGAGCGAGCAACCTCACGATTTCCAACTTTGATCTCTGCATTAACAGGGACCACCAGCAAAATAAATGACTAACCTCAAAATGAAATAGAATAGGCAAACAAATGAATATCCAATGACTTCAAATTAGGAACAGCATGCAACGCAGCGCAGGAAAGGCCAAGTTTTTTTTATTTTGATGTTAGGTTGTTAGGTTATCAGGTTTTAAATTATACGATTCTTTTTATTTGTTTCCGCTTCCGCGGCTTGCTACAATCTTATACAGTGAATTTTGCTTTATAAATTTACAGGTTGCCGGCGCTAGGGCTAACTTTTTTATATATATAAAACATATTAAAAATTATACAATCCAAAAGCGTCGGGTATGGTGTTGGAGCCAAATTCAAAGATTTTATACCCAGAGTTCCAGTAAAACCCATCAAAAACATTGGATGTGAATACAATACCATATCTAACAGGGTTTTGACTTAATAATAATAATTTTTAATTTTATCATTCAAATCAACTATATAGTTTTTTTTTCATGGTAATAACATGTTGGATTTAATGTTAGTGGAGAATGGAAAGCAAAGTACAGGGAAACACGTGGAAAGGTGCTGTGGATTAGAAAAGGACGCCGGTACGATTACATTTCCAAATGCAGTGTGTATGTACTCTGTCACGCCGCACTGCAACCGTCGGAGCAGTCTGTTTAGTATCTTTTTTTTGAAAAAAAAAAAAAACAGAGGTGGAGGTTTTGATGGGATATATTGTGTTATTTTAATAGGTTCCTAGAAGAAATGAAAAGGTATTTTATGGCCATCAAGGGAAATACATATATATATATATATATATATACACAATGTAACTTTAAAAAACACTTTTAAAAAAACAGGACAACCAAACTCCCGCACCAACTGTAAGACGACGTCGCAGACAGCACTAAAACCCTGGGAGATCTACCCTCCTACCAGCCTGAAGCTGTTCTCTCATTTCTCTCTTTTTTCAATTTCCTTTAATAAGCAGGTAACTTTCTTCTTCTTCTTACGGGATCTAGTTAGTAGGGTTGAACTTTTGTCATGTGATTAGGTAAAAACGAAAGTGACTAGTGATTTTATTGAACAATTTTCTCAGATCAAAATGGGGTTATCCAAGAAGCTGCCAAGGAAGTCAAGCAGAGACAGTGACGATTTTGAAGAGTTTGATGACATGGAAAGCGAACAGCTTCTTACTGCCGTCAGTCGTGTTTTGACTTTTCCTCTGTTGCTTTGCTTAATGGCTGACAGCGATTACGATTTAATTTATGATGCAGATGGAAGATTATGATGATGATGGGGAAGACGGCGAAGAAGAGGAGGAGGAGTAGGAGGACGGCGAAGAAGAGGAGGAGGAGTAGGAGGACGGCGAAGAAGAGTAGGAGGAGGAGGAGGACGGCGAAGAAGAGTAGGAGGAGGAGGAGGAGACGAAGAGAGTGGAAAAGATGCCGAGATGGAAGACCTTGAGAAAGAATATATGAATCTTCGCAATCAAGAGCAGTAAGACAAATTTCTCTTCTGTTGTTGCTAAATATTCTTTGCTTTTAGCTGTTTAGAGAGCACACGATGAATTTGGTATGTTTGAAATTTGTGCTTAGGGTTCAGCTTTGGACAAGCGAATGCACCTCTTTGCTTTTTTCTTTTTCTTTTTTATTTTACAGTTAACTTGATTTTGTCTCGAAGCATGAAGAGAATATATGGGAATAATAAGACTGCAATTAGGTAGTGAGATGAGACATTTTGGTTTTATTGTTAATTTGACGAAGTTAATTATAATAATATTTAGGTTTTGTACAAACTTTTTAAAAGTTTGATTCTTGTTTTTGAAACTTTGTTCACAAGGATCGTGAACTCTAATAGATTTGCTTTAATTAACCTTTTTTGTTTTCAATTGCAGAGATATATGGAAGAATCTTAAACGCCCCAAGGATGAAGATCTTATTAAAGGTCAAGCAGTGAAGAGCCTGGAGGTGTTCAATCTTATGGTTTCTTTCACAATATTCATTTGTTCCAATAGCTTTGTACACTATAGCTACTATCATCATTGATAAGGGATCAACTTGATAAATATTCTAATCAGATTTTTCATGTGCTCACAAACTTCTCTACCATTTTCTTAAGGCTCTCTTAAGAACGACACGATAAACGCAAGAAGAACAACAGAGCACAGGATCGCCGTAAGAACGAAAAGTAAACGCAAATTGCTCAAATCAAATCATCATTCTTTAGTACAAAGTGACCTGCAAACCGTTACTGTCTTTAGTCATTGGTTCAACTGTTACAGTCTAAAAAAATATTAGCAATTTCACTTGCAAACTTTTTTTTATAGAGTTTTTTATTTCTCATCATTTTCTTACAGAAACCAAGAAAAGAATACAGGATCACCGGAAGAACGAGAGGTAAACGCAAAATGCTCAAAATAAATCATCATTCTTTATTATAAAATGACATGCAAACCGTTACTGTCTTTGTTCGGTGGTTCAACTGTAAATGTTTCTCAAAAACCTAGGATATGTTTATCTCATTTCTCAAATGTTACTGTATAATTTCGGAATAATTTTGACGTCATTACTATCTTGATCTGTTAAGGAAAATCAATGAGAAAAACAACCCTAAAACAAGTAAACCTGATTAAACTGATTTTTAATTTTTGTTTGTTCAACTGTTACTGTCTTCATGTATTGTTTTTCACTAATAAACCTGATTAAATCTATGAAGAAAACATGGTTTGGAAAGAATATTTGTCCTGTGACTGTTTGTTGCTCCAACTATTGAATAAACATGGTTTCGAACTTGAATAAACTAAATCATTTTAAACAAAAATGTGGCTTGCAGATGGCTTCCATGGGAAAAGGTCCACAATTCAAGTCAAACCTTTATGCAATAGTCAAGGATGTTGAGACGGCAAACATCACAGAAAGAATGAAAAACGTGCTCATCAAGACACCATTCTGGATATTGATAGAATGTTTCTTGGAAGGGCGTGTAGATAAGAATACATGTAGAAAAAGTGACCTTGCTGTATATCGTATTTTGCAAACATACATCAAAAATGAAGAAGTTTTCAGGATTAATGACAAGGACTTTAAAATATATGCAGAGGACATGAAATTGATTTTTGGGATCAGAGATGGAAACATGCAGATAGATGTCAAGAAAAATAAGGCTGCAAGGATGCGAAACAAGACAGCTTTTGAAAAACGTTGCTTTTCAAAAGTAGCAAGGTTGACAAGGAAGGAAATAGATAAGGTGTTCAAAAGACTATGCAGCATAGAAAGTGAAAATCTCACCGATGAAAATGTCCAAGATATTTGCAGGGTTTTGGTCCTGAAACTTCTTGTGTCCCTCTTTCTGTCAAACAATGGATGCAATCTCCCATTTGCGTACTTGGAATATGTTGAAGACATGGAGAGGATTGCAGAGTATAATTGGACTGAGCATATTTTTTATTTTTAAAAAAATCATTGGAGGAAAAAGAGGCAACCGAAATAATAGGTTGCGTGATGATGATTCCGGTAAGAAAAACAAAAATTCAACTACTATTCTATTTCTTTTGTTCAAACATAAATCCTATAATTCAATAACAATGAAAATTCAATTGTGCAGTATTGGTATTGTGATGACTCCAAAATCATTGAACCAATTGAAGAAGGAAGAATACCAAGGTGTGCAAAATGGAATCTAATGGGCCTGGAAGTAGAATTAAGAAAAACATCATTCATAGACGTCAGTATAAGTCAGAATTTCAGAGTTCTGAACTGCTACTTTCTGATTGTAAATGTATAGTATATTAATATCTCAATCTGCTCATTTACCTTTTCCATTTCATCTGTTATCGTATCATTAATAATGTTACCGTCTACACATTCATGCAGTTTTCAGTCGTATACTTGAAGCCCACAGAAACAGAAGTTGAGCTGTTGGGTGCTCAAAGAATTATGGAGTTGTTGGAGGATGAAGAAGAAGAAGACGAACAAGAAGAAGAAAAGGAAGAAGCAGTGGATGAGGCTGCAGAACAAGAAGAAAAAGAAGAAGAAAAGGGAGAAGTGGATGAGGCTGCTTTTTCTGCTGAAAAAGAGATAACAGAGCTGAGGTGTGAAAATCAGAGATTGAAAGATCAACTCCTAAAGGCAGAAGAAGAAAGGGATCTCCAAAAAGCAGAAATTGAAAAGCTGCAAATGGAAATCACTGAAGCATTAAACAAGGAGAATGAGTTGATATGTGAAAATCAGAAATTTAAAGATCAGCTCCAAAATGCTGATAAAGAGGTCAAAAGACTTAAGAAAGAAAATGATTTCCAAAATAGAAAACTTGCAGAGCTGCAAAGGGAATATGTGGGAATCAACCAAGCACATGAAGAGGAGAGTGCTAAAATGGAAGCAAGGATTGAGGACTTGCAAAGCCAGCTCGCAATAATAACTCTTCAACAGTTAAAAAAGGGAAAGGAAGCTGAAGAAGAGCAATCAATGGAAGTGCTTGAAACCAGAAAAATAAAGAAGAGGAAGGAAATGGTGAAGGTGGAAGAAAAAGGAAGGAAGAAAAAAAAAAGAAACTAAAAAGGTTGAAGACTTAAAGAATGAGCTGCCAGAGCTGAATAAAGAACGTCAACCAGTCAAACATTTGAACAAAGATTTATTGAACGTGATTACTAAGCTCAAAACAGGGTATCGAATCTCGACTGTTACTTTTTTAATTGAATCCAATTTGAACTGTGACTGTCTTAAATAAATCCAATTTGAACTTTAAACTGTTACTGTCTTATTTGAACTGTTACTCTCTAATCTTTAAACTATTACTGTATTAAAATTATTGTCTTAATTTTGAACTACTGTCAATAATAACTTTTGAACTGTTACTGTCTTAATTAAATCAATTTGAACTGTGACTGTCTAATTTGAAGTGTTACTATATTAATTAAATTAAATTTGAACTGTTATTGTCAAAACTTTGAACTTTTATTATATTAATGAAATTAAATTTGAACTGTTACTGTCTTAAATAAATCAAATTTGATCTGTTGCTATCTTAACTTTGAGCTGTTAATGTCTTTATTAAATCAAATTTGAACTGTTACTGTCTTAATTAAATCAAAATTATTGTCTTGATGTTGAACTTACTGCCAATAATGACTTTCGAACTGTTACTGTCTTAATTAAATCAATTTGAACTGTGACTGTCTAATTTGAACTGTTACTGACAAAACTTTGAACTTTTATTGTATTAATTAAATTAAATTAAATTTGAACTGTTACTGTCTTAAATAAATCCAATTTGAACTGTTACTATCATAACTTTGAGCTGTTAATGTCTTTATTAAATCAAATTTGAACTGTTACTGTCTTAATTAAATCAAAATTACTGTCTTGATTTTGAACTTACTGCCAATAATGACTTTCGAACTATTACTATATCAATTTTGAACTGTTATTGTCTTTACTCAATTACTTTTGAACTTTTACTGTCCTAATTTTGAACTTCTACTCTCAATTTTGATCCTTTACAGAGATTGTCTATGTGTTGGAGAAGAAAAGAGCATGAAATTCATTTTTTTTTATGACATTTTGGACCTCCTACATGAAAAATCAATCTCAAATAATGTGAGTGTATCATTACTTAAACTTGTTTGTTACTTCAATGGAATATGCATGGATAATTTACATACACCATGGGGCAAACACATGAAGGTCGGGCCCGACTTGAGTTTCATGTCGGGCCCGTCTATAATGTAATATGCATATCGGGTGCGACGTGAGTGTAACGGTGTAGACAGAGTAAAGAAACACAGATGAGCCCGTAACACCAATCGTCACCGAGGAAACAGCGTAGACTGACCAAACACATACAAGCACGGTAGGACTTCAGTGTACTAATACTAAGGGTCTCATGATGTTTCACAATCGTCACCGAGCAAAGACATGCACGTCGGTCATGATGATTATGATATAATGGACCTCCATCATCATACCCCGTTGATGCATTTTTATTTAAAGAGAGCTTTCTTGAACTCACATGGTGAGTCGAAATCTCAGAACCAAAAATTCATACATCCACATGCCTAAAGTGTATGCATTCATGTGAAGGGGGTGTGTGCGTTCAGAAGTGATTGATGCTTGCTAGTCCACGAAATCTTATTTGAAGTGATTGATGCTTGCCTGTCCACGAAATCTTATTTGGCCGTATGTTTTACTGACTCTACTACGAACTAGGAAACATATGGTTTTTGCTATGGTGATGAATTTACACGACCATTGCTCCCATGTGAGGTTTGTTTCATGTGTTATGGATCAAACTGTTGGGTTTTGTAGTCATTAATTGTTTGAGCATATCAAACCACTACCGAGTTGTGGTAAATATTCAACTAGCATTAGAATCCTCCTGCGGCAGGGCACCTTGTACATCATCATCATCCGTATCTCACGCGTGGGTCGGATCTTCTGGTATTCAGGTCGGGTCAGCCCATCCGAGCAGAGAAGATGCATGTGACACGTGGCGCGCGTGACGGCGGGTGCAGCGGATTCCGGCGCCTGATGTCGACGCGGTTTTCACTAATGGCTTCATCTCTTCTTCCTCTACACAGTGGTATGGCCAAAACATAATTTTGACAACTTTCATTTTTGAGCAAAATCAAACACCACTTTGAACCATGTGCTCTGATAACAATTGTTGGGAATTCCGACCGGTGATGTACTGATATTTGCTCCTAGGAGGCCAAGCACACTGACACAATATTTATGTGGTTCGGCAAAACCGCCTACATCCACGAGAGAGAGTCTATATTATTAGAGATTAGAGAAAGAATGCAAAACAAATACAATGAGGAGAAAGATCACTTCTTTCTACTCTACTCCCAGCTCTTTTTACTACAGTTGCAGCTCTCTCTTTCTCTCTACTCTCTTCACATTCTCACAATCCTCTTCACATTTTGCTCTCTAAAATCATGCCTCTTTTATAGGCATCCATGACAACTCTTCTTGCTTTGTTGTCAATATTGGTGGCCACCAACTCTAGCTCATTCAATAATGGAGGCTACCAATAGTGTCAAATAGTAACATAAATAGTTGGCTATCGAATTAAGAATTCTCTTCTTTTCTGTCTGAATTAAATCAAAATTACTGTCATAATTTTGAACTTGCTGCCAATAATGACTTTCAAACTGTTACTCTCTTAAATTTGAATTGTTACTGGCTAACTTTAAACTGTTAATGTCTAAACTTCAAATCAACTATATAGTTTTTTTGCATGGTAATAACATGTTGGATTTAAATATATCAATGCCGATGTGACGTGAAAATAAAAGGTTAGAGATCTACACAGTAGGTCTCGAGTTCGAGTCATGTCTTGCATCTCTTATAAATTAGCTCTAGCACCGGTTACCTGTAAATTTATAAAGCAAAACTCACTATATAAGATTGAAGCAATCCGCAGAAACAAATAAAAAAGAATTGTATAATTTAAACCATGAGTTTCTTTTTTATTTTTTACAATATTTTTTTATAAAAATAAAAATAAATCCGTCACATAACATGGGAAGCAACTAGTTTTTATTAGAATACAGATGACCCGTCGTGTGGTTGCATGGTGTCGATGACTTCCATTTACATTAAAATATGAGAGAATGTTGTACGGTGGAAATGGGAATGGTAAAAAAGTTTCCTGTTTCTAGTTTCTTTTAATTAATTTCTGAAATAATTGAGGCATCAAGCAAACGTCTGACCATGAAAAGCTCGGCCCTTGTGCTGTTTAAATAATGTCATACATACCTAAGATATATTTGTTATTGCAAGACAGGAAAAATCACAAGAGTTTTCAAATCTAAATACATCTTCATTTGCACTATACATGTCCAGCAATGCTTGTATTAAACGAGAATCTTGCTGGAATGTTGCTGAGATTCTTTGGATTACATCTAAACTTGTACCTTCCAGTCTTTTCGAGACTTCATGATCTGGTACCCGAGAACCTGCTTGGGCAATATGAGTGAATAGATTTATCTGTAAAATAAACAAGAAACCATATCATAGAATCATGAATATGTAATTCAAAAGTGCATATATAATACAATTTCGAAGCATGAATATATAATGCGAAGAAATTTGTAAATTATGACTAATTGTTCGCTACAAAACGAAAATGTATTAGACGTAGTAGATGTTGTGAATAGATTGTGCCTTGTTACACTATAAATCATTGCTGGTTGAAAATTTGAGAAATGGTTAATCCAAGGTGCCTAGCCCTTCTAATTTTAAGTTTTTTTTCATAGATTTTCAGCTTCTGAACATTAAACCAATATCATAAGACATTAACATTAGAAAGAGAGATCCGGTAACAGCATCAAAATTATACAGTAACGGTTTGCATGCCTTTTATATTTGATGGAAAGATCGTTTCTGGTTTCATAGTTGAAAACAAATGAAATATATGAATCAGAAACCCGTAAATAAGAGAGTAACAGTTGAGAAGAGAGACAGTATCAGTTTGGTGATTACGCTATTACATGAATTCAGAATAGAACTGAATTCGAATCGGCAATGAAGAGGAAGCGTAGCACTAACCTTTGATTTGCTCTCCAACCCCATTCCTTAGACTACAACTTGGCTGCTGATGTTTGGCTTTTCAGTCTCAATTAAAGAACTATGGAAAGCGCTTAAATGGAATTCGAAAATAAATTCAGGAGGCAAGCTCGACTCGTGTGTGATGTTTGGCTTTGCAGTCTCCATTTAAAGAACTTTGGAAAACGCTTAAGAAAGAGATTTTCTACCATTTTATTTATTTATTTAGAACTTTGGAAAACGCTTAAATGGAATTCGAAAATAAATTCAGGAGGCAAGCTCGACTCGTGTGTGGTGTTTGGCTTTGCAGTCTCCATTTAAAGAACTTTGGAAAACGCTTAAAAACGAGATTTTCTAACATTTTATTTATTTATTTCCATTAGAGATTTTTTTAAAAAAAAATTAGCTTTCAATAAACTACATAAAATGAAGCCACTTTTAAGCAAAATATTTCTAAAACAATTAAAAAAATAATAATAATTCTATTCAACTCATGTCGTGTCCCACACACAATGACAATCATTCGTAGGCAGTAAAAGCAGTTTACAATGACATGTCGTTCACGACTTGTATGTGCTTGCTGCTGTTGCATTCCAGAGCAATACATAACCGGGAAAATCTTGACTGTTACTGCCTCGATTAAATTAAATTTGAACTGTTATGTATTAATTCTGAACAGTTACTGACTTACTCTCTAACTCTGAACTGATACTGTCTTCATTGAATCGAATTTGAACTGCTACTGTCTAAACTTTGAACTGTTACTGTCTTCGTAAAAAATTTCCAATGACATGTCACTCCTTTCGTACTGACGCTGAAAAACAACAACTTACAGTCTTTGGTCATGGGTTCATTAAAGAAATAGTTTTTTGTTTCTCATCTTCATCGTACATTACAGAAACTTAGGATATGTTTATCTCATTTTCCAAATCTTACTTTATAATTTCTGAATAATTTTGACGTCACTACTATCTTGCTCTGTTAATGAAAAGCAATGAAAAAAACAACCCTAAAACAAATAAACCTGATTAAACTGATTTTTAATTTTTGTTTGTTCACCTGTTACTGTCTTCATGTATTGTTTGTCACTAATAAACCTGATTAAATCCATGAAGAAAACATGGTTTGGAAAGAATTTTTGTCCTGTGACTGTTTGTTGCTCCAACTCTTACCTGAATAAACTAAATCATTTTAAACAAACAATGTGGCTTGCAGATGGCTTCCATGGGAAAAGGTCCACAATTCAAGTCAAACCTTTATACAGTAGTCAAGGATGCTGGGACGGCAAACATCACAAAAAGAGTGAAAAACGCGCTCATCAAGACACCATTCTGGATATTGATAGAATGTTTCTTGGAAGGGCGTGTAGATAAGAATACATGTAGAAAAAGTGACCTTGCTGTATATCAGATTTTGCAAACATACGTCAAAAATGAAGAAGTTTTCAGGATTAACGACAAGGACTTCAAAATATATGCAGAGGACATGAAATTGATTTTTGGGATCAGAGATGGAAACATGCGGATAGATGTCAAGAAAAATAAGGCTGCAAGGATGCGAAACAAGGCAGCTTTTGAAAAACGTTGCTTTCCAAAAGCAGCAAGGTTGACAAGGAAGGAAATAGATAAGGTGTTCAAAAGACTATGCAGCATAGAAAGTGAAAATCTCACCGATGAAAATGTCCAAGATATTTGCAGGGTTTTGGTCCTGAAACTTCTTGTGTCCCTCTTTCTGTCAAACAATGGATGCAATCTCCCATTTGCGTACTTGGAATATGTTGAAGACATGGAGAGGATTGCAGAGTATAATTGGACTGCCAAAAAAGAAAAGAAAACACAGTGATCAATTATTTTTAAATGAAAAAATAAAACAGTTAAACACACCCGAACACAAAATAAATTCTAAAACTCACCTGATCAGCAGCAAACTCATAGGATTTGTGTTTGGACTTGCTTTCGCTAAAATGTCTAAGATACAACATGGATTGTTTAAAGCATGAAAACATTTTTTTAGATGGTATGTTCATGGTTGTTTGTTTTTTAAGAATGAAAGGGCTACTATAAGAACAAGGAAAACAAACTATAAGAAAAGAGAGACGAGAAAAGAAGAGAAAGCAAGTGAAGAAGGAAGCCGGTATTTCTAGAAGGAAGGGCCGTTTGTGTTAGGTTGGTTGCCATTAATGTGCAACAACCATTTGGTATTGCACCAAACATGTGCATTCATACAAGATGTCAAAGGTTGGCAGCCACCATTGTTGAAGAAGAGTTGGAGTTGGCAGCCACCTTTGTTGAAGAAAAGCCTCCATGAATGCCTATAAATAGAGGCATATGTTAGAGAGCAAAATGAGAGAAGAGAATTGTGAGAATGTGAAGAGAGTAGAGAGGAAGAGAGAGCTGCAATGGCAGCAAAGAGAGGGTTGGGAGTAGAGTAGAATGAAGTTATCATTCTCCTCCATGTATTTGTTTTGTATTCTTTCTCTATCTCTAAATATATTGACTTCTCCCGTGGATGTAGGCGGTTTTGCCGAACCACGTTAAATATTGTGTCAGTGTGCTTGGCCTCCTATGAGCAAATATCATAACATCACCGGTCGGGATTCCCCAACAATTGGTATCAGAGCACATGGTTTTAACGTGATGTTTGATTTTGCTCAAAAATGAAAGTTGTCAAAATTGTGTTTTGACCATACCATTGTGTAGAGGAGGAAGAGACGAAGCCAATGTCGAAAACCGCGTCGGAAACCGTCGCACGCGCCGGCGGGGTGATTGTCCACGTCATCAGCCATGTCAGCAGTTTTGCACAGTCATCAGGCACGTCATCTGACACATCAGCACTCTGACCACTCAAACAGCCACGTCATTAGGCACGTCAGCAGTTCTGCACAGTCATCGGACACGTCACCTGACACATCAGCACTCTGACCACTCAAACTGCCACGTCAGATTTTTGCTGACCTATATGTCCTACGTGGATGACACGTCATTACAGCCACGTCAGCTCCCTGGATTTTGATCCTGTGTGGCAGAGTCTACGTGCAACCGGTTCTGAGATTGAATCTGGGTCGTTAAACAGGCCAAAATTGTTTTGATCAAATCTTAGCCGTCTGAAGTGCGATTTGGACGATTTCAGACTTGTTTCCAGCTAATTTGATCGTTCCGGATGCAATGGTACGGTCCGATCGTTGAGATTGAGATCAGAAATGGCAGTGATGAATTATTAAAGAGAGATTGCCCGATCAGGAGGCATATGATGGTCATCATGGTGGTCGATGGAGCTGAAGAAGAAGAAATCACACATGTTTGCCCAATTACATGCGATGAACTATTACGTGGGGAATTTTAATTGCCTTAAGGGAAGGTAAAATTGGGACACTCTAAACACCCGATCATGTGGACAATTTGAGGTGGAGAGTGAAATTTGATGAAGACCAATCTTGACGAATCTGAGCACTGGTAGTCTCACCAGATGTTGAGAAATCAGGTATAAAACAAGGATACCCCAGATCACTTGTAAAGAAATGCCGCGACAAGGCTAGCAAATGGTTGTATATACGGAAAGACAGTACGATGGATAGATATGGCCTAAGAAGTTCTGTCTAGGAGATTGGGTTTTAAGCGGGACCGTTGTGACCCCTCCAATATTTCCTGGGAACTTGCATAGTGGAAGGATTATCCATACGGTACTATTTTCATATATGTGACAGTTTGTTATGAAACTGTTGAAGACTAGCAGGATGACGGCACAAAGGAACAGTTGGGTTCCGTATGATCAAGGATCTGATGGAGTGATGATTTCTCCAAGAAAGTTAGATTCGGTGACTGTAATTTCTCGAGGGGAGAATTGGTGACGACCCTGATAATGGTAGAGAAATACAGATGAAGATTGGCACCCTATTTTGACTTGGATAGATGTTGTGACAGGATGAGCTGCTGTCAAACATAAGCAAGGAATAGGGAGAAATCTGGAGAACAGAAAAAGCACAAGTACACACAAAGATTGTGTAGGAGTACCCGGAGGATCCAACGAGGTACTGTAATCAGACAGTAGGTGCAAGAAGTAGAAGAGTTCCCAGATGAAGCTCAGAGCAGAGACTGTATGAAAAGGTTGTACAACAATAAGTCTCTTGTGCTCTTGATAAAGGCAACAAGCGAGGACCTTTCCAATGCATGCAAGGATGGAAGGATCAGCTGTTGTAGAAGCACCTAATTGAGGGGGTGCAAACGCCTGTGATAAAAGGAGACCGCCTATGATGAAAGGCGAAGACACCAAAGGGAGTTGGTGTGGGTGGAGCTGTTAAGCAGAAAGGTGTAGAAGCTCCAAATATAGAAATTGAGATGGAGGATTGCGAGGAGTATACCGCAACTTTCTCTTTCTATGTAATTAGTGGCAGTGATCTCTCCCATAGTCCATATGGTGGTAGAGAATTTATGAAGCCACTTTGAAGCATCTCAGTTGAAGAAGGATGCGACTGCCTATAAAAGGCGAAGACACCTTAAAGAGAAGGTGTGGGGGCTATGAGATGAGCATATGATTAGACCGCCGCATGACGATGAGCGGAGACACCTCAGGAGAAGGTGTGAGGGCCGTGAAAGGAGCCCAGTTCAGAACGCCCCAGAGCCAATGTGATGGCTAGGTATTAGTGGACAGATGGATAGCCAATGAAAGGGCTATGATGAGTATGGAGACAAATGCAAGATTGACTTTCATGGATATTGCCCCCATGCTAAAGATCAATGAGCTAGAAGACATTTGCCTTGGACAATAAGTGGATGACTTGTGGAGCATTAAGACGCGGCTGCTATGAAGGAGCAGAAGGGCATGCGCAGGTTCCGGGAACAAGTTGACTCTTGTCAAGGTGGTGGGCTCGGTAATGGCATTGTAATACTCAGAGTATGAAGACAGATATGGATCAACCTTTTATGGGCTGCCCCCATGGTTAAAGGTGGAAAGCTACCTAAACTCTTGAGACTAAGAGCAAGAGACTCATGGAGTAGTAAGGCGTGGTTCCCAAGGTGGAACAGAGGGCAGACGCAACTCCTGGATGAGTAGACTCTTAGAAGAGTGGTGAGCTTGTGATCATATTGAGATACTCAAATAATGACTGTCGCACTTGAAATATCCGTTTGAGGGGGTGTTGTAAGCCTTGATGNTTACATCCTATTTAAATTTCCTCATAATTTCCATCTCTTGATGATCTAAATCGGGATAGGGTGGAGGAGTCGATTCTCTACGTTGACCTATAAACCTCATAACAAAATAAGAGTTTCCAGACTGGTAATCGTGCAGCAACTTGCAAAAATCCGTAAAATTACCGAGACTTGCTGTTTGGAAATGTTCCTCTGCAACCCGGCCTTGCTCTTTCAAATAGTCTAGTCTTCTAGTATTTGGAATGTAATGAGCAAGGTTGCTCTCCCTTTTGATCAATTCAGGACGTAGATTTTTAAACTTGGCCATCAAATCAAACAATTTGCTGCAAAATAAAACTAAAATTGTAAACAAAGAAGTAATATAAAAATAAACATAATTAATAATAGAAATTACTTACTCGTGGAAATCAAACTCTGCAAAGTCACTATCAATTAAAAATTTAGAAATTCTAACATAAAATGCATCACAATCAGTGTACAGCTTCACTCTTTTTTCTTCAAACCCCATCTCCACTGCAAAATCTAATCCCATTTTCCCAGCCATGATCTCAGCTTTGGATATGACGCCTGCTTGCACAATTTCTGACCTAGTGTAAGTTTTCCAACCTTCCCCATCCCAGTGCAGGATAAAAGCTCATATTGCATAGCTGGCAGATACATTAGACAAGCCAGATGCATCAGTAAACAATATCAAATCATAAGGATCCTCCAGGTCTTGGGGCGAAGGGGGCTTGATTTGATAAATAGGGCCTGTTAGCCTGTGTTTGTAAGAAAGATAGTCTACTTTGATACTTTGTTGTTTAAGAAAATCAACAACAGACTCTTTCAAATATGCAGGGGTTCGTTTTAAAATGCCATATAAATCCACCTTGGAAATGTATAAACATGCTGGCCGGTTGTGAAATGTAGGTGGTAGTATAAAATGTTTATCTATATAACTATCAATCCTCTATTTAATCTGCCAAAAAAGAAAAGAAAACACAGTGATCAATTATTTTTAAATGAAAAAATAAAACAGTTAAACACACCCGAACACAAAATAAATTCTAAAACTCACCTGATCAGCAGCAAACTCATAGGATTTGTGTTTGGACTTGCTTTCGCTAAAATGTCTAAGATACAACATGGATTGTTTAAAGCATGAAAACATTTTTTTAGATGATATGTTCATGGTTGTTTGTTTTTTAAGAATGAAAGGGCTACTATAAGAACAAGGAAAACAAACTATAAGAAAAGAGAGACGAGAAAAGAAGAGAAAGCAAGTGAAGAAGGAAGCCGGTATTTCTAGAAGGAAGGGTCGTTTGTGTTAGGTTGGTTGCCATTAATGTGCAACAACCATTTGGTATTGCACCAAACATGTGCATTCATACAAGATGTCAAAGGTTGGCAGCCACCACTGTTGAAGAAGAGTTGGAGTTGGCAGCCACCTTTGTTGAAGAAAAGCCTCCATGAATGCCTATAAATAGAGGCATATGTTAGAGAGCAAAATGAGAGAAGAGAATTGTGAGAATGTGAAGAGAGTAGAGAGGAAGAGAGAGCTGCAATGGCAGCAGCCTTGCTGCCATTGCAGCAGCTGCAAGTGCAGCAAAGAGAGGTGAGAGTTGAGTATGAGAGGGTGTAATCCTCCTCCTCCATGTATTTGTTTTGTATTCTTTCTCTATCTCTAAATATATTGACTTCTCCCGTGGATGTAGGCGGTTTTGCCGAACCACGTTAAAAATTGTGTCAGTGTGCTTGGCCTCCTTTGAGCAAGTATCAGAACATCACCGGTCGGATTCCCCAACAATTGGTATCAGAGCACATGGTTTTAACGTGATATTTGTAAATCAATTTTTTGAACTGGTACTCTATCAATTAAATCAATTTTTTAAACTGTTGCTGCCTTAATTAAATCAAAACTACTGTCTTAATTTTGAATTTACTAACAATGATGACTTTCAAACTTTCACTGTATCGATTTTCAACAGTTACTGTTTTAAGTTTGAGCTGTTATCATCTTAATTAAATCAAATTTGAACTGTTACTGTCTAAACTCTAAATTGTTCATGTCTCAATTAAGTTAAAATTACTCTCTCTTCTACCATGTTTGGCAACTTACCCCTTCTATCTTTGAACTTTAATGTCTTAATTAAAAAATTTAAAATATTTTCTTTGCTTTAAATTAATATGTATATTTTTAAATTATTTTGATGGGTTAATATCAAAATAAAAAAAAATATTATTATTTTAATATATTTTAAAACTGAAAACGCTTTTTTTTTTAAAAAAAAACAGGACATCCAAACTCCCGCACCAACAGTAAGGCGACGTCGCAGACAGCACTAAAACCCTGAGAGATCTACCCTCCCACCAGCCTGAAGCTGTTCTCTTCTCTTTTTTCAGTTTTCTTTAATTAGCAGGTAACTTTCTTCCTCTTCTTCCGCGATACAGTTAGTAGGGTTTGAACTTTTGTCATGTGATTAGGTAAAAAAGAAAGTGATTAGTGATTTTATTGAACAATTTTCTCAGATCAAAATGGGGTTATCCAAGAAGCCGCCAAGGAAATCAAGCAGAGACAGTGACGATTTTGAAGAGTTTGATGACATGGAAAGCGAACAGCTTCTTACTGCCGAAGGAGAGGAGCACGAAGAAGAAGACGAAGAGAGTGGAAAAGATGCCGAGATGGAAGACCTTGAGAAAGAATATATGAATCTTCGCAATCAAGAGCAGTAAGACAAATTTCTCTTCTGTTGTTGCTAAATATTCTCTGCTTTTAGCTGTTTAGAGAGCACACGATGAATTTGGTATGTTTGAAATTTGTGCTCAGGGTTCAGCTTTGGACAAGCGAATGCACCTCTTTGCTTTTTTTTTTTTCTTTTTTATTTTACAGTTAACTTGATTTTCTCTCGAAGCATGAAGAGAATATATGGGAATAATAGGACTGCAATTAGGTAGTGAGATGAGACATTTTGGCTTTATTGTTAATTTGACGAAGTTAATTATAATAATATTTGGGTTTTGTACAAACTTTTTAAAAGTTTGATTCTTGTTTTTGAAACTTTGTTCACAAGGATCGTGAACTCTAATAGATTTGCTTTAATTAACCTTTCTTGTTTTCAATTTCAGAGATATATGGAAGAATCTTAAACGCCCCAAGGATGAAGATCTTATTAAAGGTCAAGCAGTGAAGAGCCTGGAGGTGTTCAATCTTATGGTTTCTTTCACAATATTCATTGGTTACAATAGCTTTGTACACTATAGCTACTATCATCATTGATAAGGGATCAACTTGATAAATATTCTAATCAGATTTTTCGTGTGCTCACAAACTTCTCTACCATTTTCTTAAGGCTCTCTGGGACGAAACTCTTGAGTTCAGATTCTCACTTCAAAAAGCATTTGCAAACTCGAACAGATTACCGCAGG
Source organism: Populus ilicifolia (assembly GCA_015708895.1). NCBI lineage: Eukaryota > Viridiplantae > Streptophyta > Magnoliopsida > Malpighiales > Salicaceae > Populus > Populus ilicifolia. The sequence continues at coordinate 455,880 of SRLM01000057.1, forward strand.
TATCTCTACCTCGTTTATTGCTCAATGATATGCTTGAAGCATTTTGGTCAAACATAAAAGGGATTGATTGCTGGAACCGGTTAGGTCTTCATTTTGTGATTCTGATGAAATAGTTGGGATGGTGTATGCTGACTTGATTACCTCATCCAAGAAGACTTTGGAATCTCTACTGGAACTACAGGAGGTATGGCTGTCATCGGTCTTTTATGTTGTACTCTTTTTACAGCTATTAATCTCATCAATTTCTATTTCTTTGTTTAACTTGGGTTTTTACTTTATATGACCAGGCTTTGCTCAAGAAGAATCCATCAATTTCTCAATCTTCTAATGGTATATTGCAAATGCCTGTGCATATTACTATATTCTGTATTTCGTGCCTTTTCCGTTGTTATTTGGAGGTTAGCATGCTAAAACATCTTTGCGCAATGATTCTGTCATTGTAGGAATTATGTGCATCTGGTTGTCCAAGTGAATTGAATTATGTGAATAACACAAACTATAATTGGCCGGTGATTGAAAAATAAATTGAGTGATGTAAGTGCATCACTACGCTTTTGTTTGTTTGGAAGGGAGGGGAAGTGTGAGGTGGGGAGGAGGTACCCATCTGCAGCCTGTCTTCAAATTGAACACCAATAGGCATTTGGAATGCTTGTTTCCATTTTTAGATGTCGCTGACGGTTTTTTAAGACCCTTTACTGATACAGTTAGTAGTCTATCTGGATGTTCAATTGTGATTTTCTTCATTAAATTCTCAACTGTTTATAATGATATTTCCTTATCCAGTATGAATTGGAATCACTCTTGAAAGTTAAAAGATTTGCAGTAAGAGATTCCCTTGTGTATCTAAACAATAAAATTGTTTTCTGACCTGGATTAAAAAATAAGTCCCGTATATTGGAATGAAACATTTTCCCCCCCTGAATGAATGGAGATATAACAGTACCAATCTTCGTTTTTTCTTGCTTTGATTCTGAAGCTTTTGGAATTTCCTCCTGCAGTATTAATTGACTTTAATATTAAGCAAGTTGTGATTTTTTAACATGCAACCTTTTCTTTTCTTTTTAGAGTGGTCCATTAAGTTATAATTTAAAGCCTGAAACGTTTTCTTTATTAAGATTTGTGTACAGTGGACCTCAATGTAATTTTTCCATGTATTTGCTCTCTTTTTAAGGTTATTCTGGACAGGTCACTAACAAGCATTCAAAAGATTCGACAAACGTGGATGCCGAAGAGGATATAGATTGGTTAAGAATTTCTGAGATGCAAAAGAGGTATTACATTTGTCTGTAGATGCACAGCTGTTGCTATTTTATTTTGAGCAATTTGTTGAATTCATACAAATACCTCTGAATTATTGATTGTTTAGATGAAGATCTCTCTCCCTCTCCCCGTTTGTTTTGTTTGGATTGACACCCTTTTTACTATGTTAGTTATTAATAGACCCTCCTTTTTTTCTACTTGGATTGACACTTCTTCTTCTATTTTTTTTTTCTTTTGATTGTAATACATAAACTATGATTGGGGGCCCTTTTATAAATTTACCACCGGGTGAAAGGTTTTATTGTTGCGAGTTCATTTGTATGAATTTTAAACCACACCACCTCAGGATTTTACTGTTTTAAGGCTCTAAAATTTTAAATTGAAAAACGAAAAACTCAAATTTTTGAGTTTGATTGGAGTTTAATAATGGATTTTGGTATCAAAATGTTGCGAGAGAGATTGAAGGGATTATTTCGTGGTCTTTTGGGTTGATTTAGTTGTCATAAAGGTAGAGTTCCGATGGTGATGGTGACAAAAGGAGTGCTAATCCAAACACATCATAGTTCTCGTATTAAAATCAAAATTAAAAGAATGTAGAGGGTGTCAATCCAATCAAAAAAGAATAAGGAACTTATTAATAGTTTAAAACAGTAAAGAGGTGTAAAAAAAAAACAGAAGAAGAGAAGAGGTCTCCATCCAAATGACCAATGATTCAAAGGCTGTTTGTACAGATTTGCTGAGCAGTTAATAGATCATACAGATTTAAAATTTAAATGCTTCTTCCTCCTTTTCATATTGGAAAACTAGCATTCACACTCGGGATATGTTTCAGCTAGAATTGGGATGCAAAAAACTGCTGTGGATATGAACACATGAATTAGGTATTAACTTTAAATGCATGTATCTTGAAGAATAGCTCCTTTCCGAAACAATCGATAGATAAATGGCAGAGAAAGACACAGATGACAACAGGTGCTCCTGCTATGACAGGAAAATTGCAGGCTTTTAATCAGGTTTGGCTCTACAGCTGATCAATGCCATTATGCTGTCCAGGGTATGGTGAAGCTCACTGGATTTTACTTTTTCAATCACAGAATATCATTGAACAAGTTGCTGCTTGCATGAGGGATCCAACTAAAATGGTCGGGCAAGTGCAACAAAGAAGATCAACCATTGGTGTTTTTGGAGCTGTAAGATAATTGGCAAGTTTTCTTAGTTTAGTCTAGGAAATGATGCAAAATTCATGGTATGATGAGCTCAGATTTGTTTTTCCTTCTGCTGTTACTGACTACCTGGATTTTACTAATGGGCAGGTTCCCGAGTTGATGAGCAATGCCAGGGGAGAGGTAATCCTGTGGATGAGTAATTTGTATATCATTTTCCCATATTAGTTCAAACTTGGTAAGTTTAGGTATTCCACGTTTGCACCTAGTAATGTGGGTAAGAACCAAGCTAGAATCGAGATATGGAGTGAGAACAGCTAAGCAAAAGGCCTAAGCAGACACTCAATTGAAGTCAGGTTGCATCTCATCAGCTAACGTGTTAAAGTGTTCTGATAGAATCCTAATGTTGATTGCCTGATTCTACGGACTTGATGTTTCCCTGGTGGCCTTTTCTCTTTCCTCTTATTTTTCCTGGGAAATTCTCTGTTCTTTTTCTTTCTTTTCATTATAACAAAAATTTTTAATGGATGTTTCCAACCTAACTGTTTTGCTGAATCTTTCAATTCTAATTAGGAAACATGTCCCAATGGTGATCCTGAACACTTCTAAATGACACCGAATTTTATAGGCAGTTATTGAAAGATTCTGGAGATTGTAGACCCCTCATCCACCGGTGAGTATTCTATCTCATCCTATTGGACCTGCAGCCCCAAGGATCCATAAAGCTGTAATTGGTGGCTGTTTTTCACTCTCACATTCTTGATTTCCAAGATAGAGGATCAGATGGTTTCCTCAATTACCAGCCCTACACTTATTTAATGTCTTTAATCCATAGTTTTGAAACCCGGCCTAGCGGGTCGACCCAGGACCCGACTGACCCGGGGTTGGAACCAGGCCGGGTTTATGAAAAAATAAGGGTAGTTTAAAACCTGGATGACCCGGCTGGTTTTTGTTTTTATAACAAAATGACCTTTTGATTTATAAATAAAATTGAGGCCTACCCGGGGACCTGGTCAAAACCCGTTACCGGGGCCGGGTTTAAAAACACTGCTTTAATCTTGCTTATTGATTTGTCTGCAGGGAAGTATTGGAGTCTCGTGCACAAATGAAGAGGATTGGAGGTTTGTTATGGGAGGGGAGTAGGGTGGGTAGCTTTGTTAGCCACATGTCCACATTGGATCCGGCTTAGTTGTAGTGTTGAGGTCATCCGAGGACTTGTTTCTGCATTGCTGAAGGAAGAGAGCGTATGCCTAGTTATTTTTTAGTATTGTGCTGAAGTTATGTTCTGGAATCCCAGATTCTCATGGTGGTATAGATGTGGGAACTGAAATCTGTGAGACGTGTGTTGGTTTTCTTCCAACATGAAGCTGTCATTATGAAGTATTGCAAGTTTCCTTTTAGGATGAGGTTTCCTTGGAAGATGGCTCTGTGATCGCCATGATTACTAGTCTCCCTAGCATGGCCTAGGGTTGTCGGAGTTGAGCTTGAAGTTGTAGCTGTACAATTGGAGAAAACTGCATGTATGTGCTCAACATGAAGTGCATGGTAAGAGATGAAGAAAAGTGATTTAGAAAGGATGAGCTAGCAGACTTGAGAATTAAAACTTTGATTCCCTCAGAAAATTTTCTTTTATTGCAGGTTTGATTTGTACCTTGTATTCGAACTGTATTGGTATCTAATATTTATTTTTGTACAATAGCTCCTGGGTGGAGATCTCTTTGCAGTTGTCATCTTCCATACATCCTGCCTTCATTTCAGATGTTGCATTCCGTAAGGTAAAGATTGTTACCTAATCATACGAAAATTGACTATTGTAACAAAGACACATGTCTGTGTGTGTAACCAAAATCATGGTCAACAACAGCATTTTGTTTAGAAAAATAGATCCATTTAGTTTCTCTCTCACCTTCCCCGGCACTCCCATCTCTTGTTTGATAGTCATAACAGGCATTGGCCATCTGCATTTTGTTTAATAGGATCTTATTAACTTGTTGTGTTTTCCCCTTTTAATTTCAGGAGTAAGTAAGAAGTGGTGATGCCACTGCAACTGGGCCTTTTAAACTCGGTGCAGGAATGCTGAGGAGAAAATTTTACCCGGCCGCCACTAAATATTTACTTCAGGCAATTGAGAAATGGGATGGTGATGATCAAGATCTTACCCAGGTATGATTGCCTTGGGGTAATTGCTTCTGATTTGACCTAACACATTCGTGTATTGCCTTAGGAAATGCCAGGCAACATCATTTTTTTGTTTTCACTAATAAAAGAAGGAAAAAGAAAACTTCATATGCTCAGTCATACTTGATGGTCAAGTTCATATATTTAGATTACTGTCTACAAATACATTTACCGAATGGTTTGATGTTGGTTCACTGTATTTTGGAATCACTGCAGTCTGTTACTGCAATCCTTTGCCTGACACACCGAGAAAGTTGCCTGCATGACACACTGAGAAAGTTGTCAGGATCTAGTGTTGGTGTTTACCCCTTGCAGGAGTGGGTAATCAACTTGCAAATTATGAACAAAGACTAGAAATAAGAAGTTAATATCTTTCTTTCCTGAGCAATTAAGACAAGGCAGGGAGCACCCTAGTCTGTATTTCAAATCAATATGATAACGCTTCTCGTGCATGATTTTGATGGTAAGTTCCTTTCTACCTGCCAAATATTTGGATAGGTTTACAATGCCCTTGGCGTTAGTTATGTTCTTGACGGGAAGCTTGACAAGGGAATCAAACAGTTTGAAGCTGCCGTGAAGCTTCAACCAGGTTATGTCACAGCCTGGAACAACCTTGGTGATGCCTATGAAAAGAAAGACCTGAAGTCAGCACTCAAGGCATTCGAAGAAGTTCTACTTTTTGATCCTAACAATAAGGTGGCAAGACCCAGAAGAGACGCCTTGAAGGATATAAGGTACAAATGTACAGAGGAGTTCCCATCAAGTCTAACGATAGATGAATCTAGTAGCTACTGTCATAAGATTATCAATTTTTTCATTCTTTATAAATTTTGTCATCTCAAGCAATGCTGAACTTTTCTTCCTCTAGTAAATTTTTGTACCTTTTCCAAAAATTACATGTCCAAACTCGAACATCCTTTGCTTTTATATCCGGATGACTGAATGTATAATTTTTAGAAATTGTTATTTTTTTAAATAAAAAAATCTTCTTTTAAACGATAATGAAATGAATTGGTAATTAATTAAAAAAAAAAGACATGTAGGAAGGAGAAAAACAAGATTAAAAAAAGAAGAGATTATTAAGTTTTTAACGGGTTGACCTATTTTCTTCAGTTTAATCCTAATGTCTGTTGGGCTCATCTCTGTTGGGTCGTAGTGGAAGCACTTATTATATTCATTTTGTAATTTCATTTTTAACAATTATTGATTAAAAGTGAGCTATTTTATAAATTACTTAAAAATATATTAAAGTAATTTTTATTTTTTTACATCTGTATATAATCAATAAATATATTAGGATTTCTAGCTCAAATGCAGACAAACATCACATGACATCAAAAATAGCAACAGGTTAAAAGTTGGTAAGTTTTCGTCTCTGTTTACTTGGAATTAGACACACATAATTCAAACCTACACAAGCTAATTTTTCTTGCTTAGTTTTTTCCCTCCACGATCTTTTAGTCATTTGAAGTATTAAATTGAGGGTTTAGTCCTTCTAGGCTGGTGGAAGAAACACTATGTTAAATAATGCTAATCGAAGAAGAATTCCTAACGTAATTGATCATTCTATTATTATTTTTTGTGCTGATATGACCTATCCATAGTCAGGGGAAGACTGTAGCCCGTTGATTACAACAATACCTTCTAGAATTGTAGCTGATGATAATCCACTGTTGTTGTTGTTATTATTATTAGTATCTTGATTGGGATTCTAAGAAAGTACAAATCTATCATTGTCATGTTGATCTGGATGGAAATTATAAGTTCCTTTCTTGTTTCAACAATGGGTTCTTTTGATTTCTCTATAGAAAAAAAAATTTGGAAGGCTTTTCAATGCCTATAAGTTTCTTTTTCCTAGTAGTAATTAATGAACACACAAAACAAGAAATTTAGTCTTTAAAAAATAGAGATGCTTGGGATAACATGCAATAGGATGATTTTTAAGCATAATTATGGTTTGCAATATCTTGTTATGATTCCATCCACGTTAACGGGTGTGTCTGGCAAAACCTGATTACAGAATGTCATTGATTCATTTTTGGGTCACGAGTAACTTCCAAGCAAAGTAAAGCAAAGCTAACTCTCCAATGTAACTTTAGATAAGTTAATTTGGATGAAAGTTATAGGTTCAACATTTGAATCTTAAAAATACATCAACACAGAGACAGTGCTTGGATAATATTACATTGTTCATCAACCAAGGAAGGAAGTTATTTTTTATTAGGAGTTAAATTGACAAATTCCAAGACCAGGGACCATATTGGAAAAGGCACGTAACTTCTGGGTTCCAATTAAAGTTCAGAAGGGGCTTCATTGCATTAAATCAAAAATCAATGTCAATTAGGGATTAAATTAAAAAAAAAAGAAAAAAATAGACTTAATTGAAATTTAGTAAGAATCTTTATTTCAGTCCAAGACGACGCCGTTTTAAATAAAAAAACTTTATGGGCCAACGTCGGCCTAACCATTTTTGGCTGATGTTGGCTCACCTCTTCTGGCGTTGATCTCGACCCACTTAGTTAGGTCGGATCAGTCCACATGTTTTAATAATATTTGTTTATGCATATGATATTATATTATATATTTCTTTTCAAAAAAATTCAAAAATAAATTTAAAAATCATTTAAAAAATTTTGTGATTTTCTAAAATATTTTTTTATTAATTTTGTATAACATCGATTTGTATATTTACTGTTTTTTTATAGTACTAGTTTATTAAAATATTTATTTATATTATCATATTATAGTGATAAAAAACATATAAAAAATCAAATTTTAATAAAAATAAAAACTTTGGATTGGAAACGTATGAAATAATATGTTTAAATAATTTTTCTTCAAATATGAAACGTATAAAAAAAAAAAGGAGTCTCACACTTTTATTTTGAGGGTTTGGACAAGTGCAAAGACTTTCTTCAACATCGCAAACGTTAAATATTTTGAGGGTTTGGACATGTGCAAAGACTTTCTTCAACATCGCAGACGTTAAATGAGAAAAGGAGATCGACATGAAAATGTCAAATAAACAATCTTCTTTGGTAAATCAATCGTGAAAATTAGGAACAGCATGCGACGCAACGCAGGAAAGGCCAAGATTTTTTATTTTGATGTTAGGTTATCAGGTTTTAAATTATATGATTCTTTTTATTTGTTTCCGCTTCTACGGCTTGCTACAATCTTATATAGTGAGTTTTGCTTTATAAATTTACAGGTGGCCGGCGCTAGAACTAATTTATAAGAGATGCATGCTATGACTTGAATTTCAAACCTGCTATGCAGATCTCAAACCTTTTATTATCACGCCATATCTCTTAAAAACATTATCAACATTCATGCATTGCAAAAAAAAACAACAAAAATATCAAGATGCTTCCAATAACAAAACATTTTTTCCACCGTAATTTCACTAGTATATTCTCCCATAAACCACTCTTGCATAGTGATTTTACCACGCGAAATAGTTTTTCTTAAACTATATTAAGTAAAATTATAATTATAATATTATAAAAGTTTGCAGCCCAATTTACCTTGAGCCGAGCCGACATCGTTTAGCTATAAAAGTTATCTCTTCCCCGTCCCTTTCTTTTCAACCTCCAATTATAGGGTTTAAGTCAAGACGACGTAGCAGGCAGCACTAAAACCCTGAGAGATCCACCCTCCCACCCGCCTGAAGCTTTCCTCTCTTTTCTCTCTTTTCTCAATTTCCTTCAATCAGCAGGGAACTTTCTTCTTCTTCTCCCGTGATATAGTTAGTAGGGTTTGAACTTTTGTCATGTGATTAGGAAAAAAAGAAAGAATGATTACTGATTTTATTAAACAATTTTCTCAGATCAAAATGGGGTTATCCAAGAAGCTGTCAAGGAAATCTAGCAGAGACAGTGACGATTTTGAAGAGTTTGATGACATGGAAAGCGAACAGCTTCTTACTGCCGTCAGTCGTGTTTTGGCTTGAAGAAGAAGACGAAGAGAGTGGAAAAGATGCCTTGATGGAAGACCTTGAGAAAGAATATATGAATCTTCGCAATCAAGAGCAGTAAGACAAATTTCTCTTCTGTTTTTGCTAAATATTCTTTGCTTTTAGCTGTTTAGAGAGCACACGATGAATTTGGTATGTTTGAAATTTGTGCTTAGGGTTCAGCTTTGGACAAGCGAATGCACCTCTTTGCTTTTTTTTTTCTTTTAGTTTACAGTTAACTTGATTTTTTCTCGAAGCATGAAGAGAATATATGGGAATAATAAGACTGCAATTAGGTAGTGAGATGAGACATTTTGGTTTTATTTAATTTGACGAAGTTAATTATAATAATATTTGGGTTTTGTACAAACTTTTTAAAAGTTTGATTCTTGTTTTTGAAACTTTGTTCACAAGGATCGTGAACTCTAATAGATTTGCTTTAATTAACCTTTTTTGTTTTTAATTTCAGAGATATATGGAAGAATCTTAAACGCCCCAAGGATGAAGATCTTATTAAAGGTCAAGCAGTGAAGAGCCTGGAGGTGTTCAATCTTATGGTTTCTTTCACAATATTCATTGGTTACAATAGCTTTGTACACTATAGCTACCATCATCATTGATAAGGGATCAGCTTGATAAATATTCTAATCAGATTTTTCATGTGCTCACAAACTTCTCTACCATTTTCTTAAGGCTCTCTTAAGAATGACACGATAAACGCAAGAAGAACGACAGAGCACAGGATCGCCGTAAGAACGAAAGGTAAACGCAAATTGCTCAAATGAAATCATCATTCTTTAGTATAAAGTGACCTGCAAACCATTACTGTCTTTAGTCGTTGGTTCAACTGTTACAGTCTAAAAAAATATTAGCAATTTCACTTGCAAACTTTTTTTTATAGAGTTTTTTATTTCTCATCATTTTCTTACAGAAACCAAGAAAAGAATACAAGATCACCGGAAGAATGACAGGTAAACGCAAAATGCTCAAAATAAATCATCATTCTTTATTATAAAATGACATGCAAACCGTTACTGTCTTTGTTCAGTGGTTCAAGTGTAAATGTTTCTCAAAAACGTAGGATATGTTTATCTCATTTCTCAAATGTTACTGTATAATTTCTGAATAATTTTGACGTCATTACTCTCTTGATCTGTTAAAATGAAAATCAATGAAAAAAACAACCCTAAAACAAATAAACCTGATCAAACTGATTTTTAATTTTTGTTTGTTCAACTGTTACTGTCTTCATGTATTGTTTTTCACTAATAAACCTGATTAAATCTATGAAGAAAACATGGTTTGGAAATAATATTTGTCCTGTGACTGTTTGTTGCTCCAACTATTGAATAAACATGGTGTGGAACTTGAATAAACTAAATCATTTTAAACAAAAATGTGGCTTGCAGATGGCTTCCATGGGAAAAGGTCCACAATTCAAGTCAAACCTTTATGCAATAGTCAAGGATGTTGAGACGGCAAACATCACAACAAGAATGAAAAACGAGCTCATCAAGACACCATTCTGGATATTGATAGAATGTATCTTGGAAGGGCGTGTAGATAAGAATACATGTAGAAAAAGTGACCTTGCTGTATATCGTATTTTGCAAACATACGTCAAAAATGAAGAAGTTTTCAGGATCAAGGACAAGGACTTTAAAATATATGCAGAGGACATGAAATTGATTTTTGGGATCAGAGATGGAAACATGCAGATAGATGTCAAGAAAAATAAGGCTGCAAGGATGCGAAACAAGACAGCTTTTGAAAAACGTTGCTTTCCAAAAGTAGCAAGGTTGACAAGAAAGGAAATAGATAAGGTGTTCAAAAGACTATGCAGCATAGAAAGTGAAAATCTCACTGATGAAAATGTCCAAGATATTTGCAGGGTTTTGGTCCTGAAACTTCTTGTGTCCCTCTTTCTGTCAAACAATGGATGCAATCTCCCATTTGCGTACTTGGAATATGTTGAAGACATGGAGAGAATTGCAGAGTATAATTGGACTGAGCATATTTTTGATTTTTTTAAAAAATCATTGGAGGAAAAAGAGGCAACCGAAATAATAGGTTGCGTGATGATGATACCGGTAAGAAAAACAAAAATTCAACTACTATTCTATTTCTTTTGTTCAAACATAAATCCTATAATTCAATAACAATGCAAATTCAATTGTGCAGTATTGGTATTGTGAGCACTCCAAAATCATTGAACCAATTGAAGAAGGAAGAATACCAAGGTGTGCAAAATGGAATCTAATGGGCCTGGAAGCAGAATTAAGAAAAACACCATTCATAGATGTCAGTGTAAGTCAGAATTTCAGAGTTCTGAACTGGTACTTTCTGATTGTAAATGTATAGTATATTAATATCTCAATCTGCTCATTTACCTTTTCCATTTCATCTGTTATCGTATCATTAATAATGTTACCGTCTACACATTCATGCAGTTTTCAGTCGTATACTTGAAGCCCACAGAAACAGAAGTTGAGCTGTTGGGTGCTCAAAGAGTTATGGAGCTGGAGTATGAAGAAGAAGAAGACGAACAAGAAGAAGAAAAGGAAGAAGCAGTGGATGAGGCTGCAGAACAAGAAGAAGAAATGGAAGAAGCAGTGGATGAGGCTGCAGAACAAGAAGAAAAAGAAGAAGAAAAGGGAGAAGTGGATGAGGCTGCTTTTTCTGCTGAAAAAGAGATAACAGAGCTGAGGTGTGAAAATCAGAGATTGAAAGATCAGCTCCTAAAGGCAGAAGAAGAAAAGGATCTCCAAAAAGCAGAAATTGAAAAGCTGCAAATGGAAATGACTGAAGCATTAAACAAGGAGAATGAGTTGATATGTGAAAATCAGAAATTTAAAGATCGGCTCCAAAAGGCAGAAGAAGAAAAGGATCTCCAAAAAGCAGAAATTGAAAAGCTGCAAATGGAAATGACTGAAGCATTAAACAAGGAGAATGAGTTGATATGTGAAAATCAGAAATTTAAAGATCAGCTCCAAAATGCTGATAAAGAGGCCAAAAGACTTAAGAAAGAAAATGATTTCCAAAATAGAAAACTTGCAGAGCTGCAAAGGGAATATGTGGGAATCAACCAAGCACATGAAGAGGAGAGTGCTAAAATGGAAGCAAGGATTGAGGACTTGCAAAGCCAGCTCGCAATAATAACTCTTCAACAGTTAAAAAAGGGAAAGGAAGCTGAGGAAGAGCAATCAATGGAAGTCCTTGAAACCGGAAAAATAAAGAAGAGGAAGGAAATAGTGAAGGTGGAAGAAAAAGGAAGGATGAAAAAAAAAAGAAACTACCAAGGTTGAAGACTTAAAGAATGAGCTGCCAGAGCTTAATAAATAACGTCAACCAGTCAAACATTTGAACAAAGATTTATTGAACGTGATTACTAAGCTCAAAATGGGGTATCAAATCTCAACTGTTACTTTTTTGATTGAATCCAATTTGAACTGTGACTGTCTTAAATAAATCCAATTTGAACTTTAAACTGTTACTGTCTTATCTGAACTGTTACTCTCTAATCTTTAAACTGTTACTGTATTAAAATTACTGTCTTAATTTTGAACTATTGTCAATAATAACTTTCGAACTGTTACTGTCTTAATTAAATCAATTTGAACTGTGACTGTCTAATTTGAAGTGTTACTATATTAATTAAATTAAATTTGAACTGTTACTGTCAAAACTTTGAACTTTTATTATATTAATGAAATTAAATTTGAACTGTTACTGTCTTAAATAAATCAAATTTGATCTGTTGCTATCTTAACTTTGAGCTGTTAATGTCTTTATTAAATCAAATTTGAACTGTTACTGTCTTAATTAAATCAAAATTATTGTCTTGATTTTGAACTTACTGCCAATAATGACTTTTGAACTGTTACTGTATCAATTTTGAACTGTTATTGTCTTTACTCAATTATTTTTGAACTTTTACTGTCCTAATTTTGAACTTCTACTCTTAATTTTGATCCTTTACAGAGATTGTCTATGTGTTGGAGAAGAAAAGAGCATGAAATTCTTTTTTTTTTATGACATTTTAGACCTCCTACATGAAAAATCAATCTCAAATAATGTGAGTGTATCATTACTTAAACCTGTTTGTTACTTCAATGGAATATGCATGGATAATTTACATACACCTGTGCAGGTCATCGATGCATTTTGCTTTCTCCTGTTAGAAGAGAGAAAAATAAAAGGGGTATCAGCTCCAAGAAAAGCAATTATACATGACAGCTTGATCTGGGTAAGCTATTAAAATTGTATGAAAAGCCAAAACTAATGAAGTATCACTCAAGATAACATAAATTATTATTCTTTCAGACAAATAGTTCGCGAATGCCATAGGGGCGAGGCAAACCCACAGCTGCAGCAAGAGCTGAAGGACGGGTTAGAAGCATCGGTCCTGATATTTCCTATGAATTCGGCGGGAGGAAATATCGAAGCCTCTCCCTTTCACTGGACGCTGCTTGTCTTCAATGTGGAAGCCAGGACATGGACATTCTACAACTCTTGGCTCAAAAGCAAGAGTGAAGCCAACTTTGTGAAGGATGCGGAACTGGTGGTATGTAACTGTCCTTTCCAAAACAAAAAAAAAATGATGTTACTTTATAATATATAAAAACTCATGTTACATCAAATTAAATTGGAGCAGAAATACTATGTCCATAAAAGGAGGCAAGAGCTGCTGGAAAAAGAAGGGAAGACAAGGGATAAGGACCCATTCCAGCTGATTGTAAAAGAAGATAGTCCTCAGCAAAAAAGCTGTTCGTAAGTAAATGAGCATATTTGTTACATGGAAACCATTATTTAATCAGTCATCTTAAAAGATAACATTATTTACAAAACACATGCAGGGAGGACTGTGGAATCATTGTTCTTTACATCATCGAGATGATATTGAATGACAAAGTGATACCACAGAACATACCTTTTGAAACAGTACAAGCATATCGGGCCAGGATTGGAACGTGTCTTTTGGACTACAAGAAATGAGTTAAACCTTGATATGGTTTTCACACGTTGTGATGGACCTCATGGATGCTTCCCCGCCGTGCTGCCGCTGCTGCCCACCTCCTTGCTGTTACTTCTCCACCCCAACCATGCTGCCGCCCCACCTCAAGCGCTGCCGCTTCACTGTAAAATGACCCAAGAAAAATATTCAGCAATCATCTATCCTTAAATATTGATTTCTATGAATTTCAATGAATTGAATTGACATGTTGCATTTTTTATATTTTCCCGGCATTATGATTATGTTATGCTGGACCTGTATCATTGTACCTATTTTGACGCATTATTCTTTAAGTAGAAGGCATCAACCTTTCAATACCACAGAAAAACCTCCTCATTAGAGCCAAGTATATAAAACCGCTCCAGAGTTGTGGTAAATATTCTTCGACTAGCATTAGAATACAAGGCACAATAATTATGAGATAAACTCGTGCATTTGTAAAAGCAGCAAAGACACACAAGTCGGTCCAGATTTCTGCTAACCGCAGGAAACCCATGCATGAGTTTAGTTAAACGAAAACGCATGCAGGTCAGGTCCGCATGAAGTGTAATTTCTACAAACATTAAGGTCGAGTGAGTAAGCTCCACTCCTCACCGAGTGTATACACGCATGGGGCAGCTCTTGCGAGTAAAGACATACAAGTCGGTCTCCTTTCAGCTAAACACAGGAAACATATGGACATCCCGCATGTGTTTGGTGTAGAGCACGTTCAGGTCGCGCCTGACCTCAATGTAAGATCATCAAAACATATTCATATCGGGCCCAACTTGAGCAGACAACCAATTCAGGTCGAGTCCGAGTTTAGTGTAATATCATTGAACATATTCAAATCGGGCCTGACGTGCGTAGCGGGCCTCCACACTTCACCTAGTGTATACACGCATGGGTCAAACACATGAAGGTCGGGCCCAACTTGAGTTTCATGTCAGGCCTGTCTATAATGTAATATGCATATTGGGTGCGACGTGAGTGTAATGGTGTAGACAGAGTAAAGAAACACAGATGAGCCCGGAACACCAATCGTCACCGAGGAAACAGTGTAGACTGACCAAACACATACAAGCACGGTACGACTTCAGTGTACTAATACTATGGGTCCCATGATGTTGCGCAATCGTCACCGAGCAAAGACATGCACGTCGGTCATGATGATTATGATATAATGGACCTCCATCATCATACCCCGTTGATGCATTGTTATTTAAACAGAGCTTTCTTGAACTCACATGGTGAGTTGAAATCTCAGAACCAAAAATTCATACATCCACATGCCTAAAGTGTATGCATTCATGTCAAGGGGGTGTGTGCGTTCAGAAGTGATTGATGCTTGCCAGTCCACGAAATCTTATTTGGCCGTATGTTTTATTGACACTACTACGAACTAGGAAACATATGGTTTTTGCTATGGTGATGACTTTACACGACCATTGCTCCCATGTGAGGTTTGTTTCATGTGTTATGGATCAAACTGTTGGGTTTTGTAGTCGTTAATTGTCTGAGCATATCAAACCACTACCGAGTTGCGGTAAATATTCAACTTGTTATGTGTGTGGACACAAATGGACGGTGGCAGCCATGGTTGGTGGCAGCCATGGTTGGTGGCAGCCATGGTTGAAGTCATAGTCAAATGGTAGGTGCCTAACTTGCCCACCATTGTTGAACAATCATCTCCCTCATCAGCTATAAATAGATGTGCATTGATAGCTGAGATAGAGCACGAAATAGAGAGAAACACAGAGAGAGAGCTAAGGGTGAGAGTTGAGTTGAGTTGAGAAGTTTTCTCCTCCTCCTTGTTTTCTTGTTTGTATTGCTTTTGAGCTTGATTAATACAAACCAGTAGCTCCGTGGAGTAGGCAAGTTGCCGAACCACGTAAATTTGTGTGTGTTTGAATGTTTGGATC
>SRLM01000057.1:472365-488697 GCA_015708895.1 Populus ilicifolia
AAAAGGTACTTTGTATAGTGACAGTCAGAGTGCAATCTTCCTTGCCAAGAATCCAGCATTTCACTCCAGAACAAAGCACATACAGATCAAATATCACTTCATCAGGCAATTGCTCGACGATGAACAACTGTTACTTGAAAAGATCTGTGGAAGCAAGAATCCAGCCGACATGTTAACCAAAGGAGTTACTCTCGATAAACTGAAGCTGTGTAAAGCTTCAGTGGGTCTTGAAGATTAAAAGACAGACCTAACACCATTTGTGTCCAAGTGGGAGATTGTTATGTGTGTGGACACAAATGGACGGTGGCAGCTATGGTTGGTGGCAGCCATGGTTGGTGGCAGCCATGGTTGAAGTCATAGTCAAATGGTAGGTGCCTAACTTGCCCACCATTGTTGAACAATCATCTCCCTCATCAGCTATAAATAGATGTGCATTGATAGCTGAGATAGAGTACGAAATAGAGAGAAACACAGAGAGAGAGCTAAGGGTGAGAGGAGAGTTGAGTTGAGTTGAGAAGTTTTCTCCTCCTCCTTGTTTTCTTGTTTGTATTGCTTTTGAGCTTGATTAATACAAACCAGTAGCTCCGTGGAGTAGGCAAGTTGCCGAACCACGTAAATTTGTGTGTGTTTGAATGTTTGGATCTCCTAACACAACTAGCATTAGAATCCTCCTGCGGCAGGGCACCTTGTACCCAAGTGTTTATCAGCGTCATGTACGGTTGGAATGTAACACCAATCCCCTGTTTTCAAATATTTATAGACGCATTTCAGAGGGGTCTGACCTAAGTGTAATACCTTCCCGTCGGGTGCGACGTGCTTGTAAATTCCGTCACATGCTCTTTTATATATTGTTTTGTTTTGTTTTTCTTGAAAACAAATTCAAATGTGCTCATTTATCCTCTTTCAGGTCATTTTGGGTACATTGACTTGCCGGTTTCGATATATCATCCCAGCCACATTAGTGAATTGAAGTGAATGTTTAGCTTTTTATGTTTGAGCTTATTTTAGGCCTGGTAAACATTGGACAAACTAAAACAACATACAGCACCATGAGGGGGGAGCATCACTGGCAGCACCGTGGGGAGGAGAAGGCAGCGGCAGCACAGGGGGAGCGGCATCCTTGCCCTCCACATTAATTGGAAAATCCCCCAGAATGTGGAGGCCAGTCTACTTCCCACCACTGGACAATAAAAACACAGTAACAGTTGAAACAAAATACAGTGACAGTTGAACTAATGAGATATTGATAAACATTGATTTTAAACAATATATTATCCAAATGAACTTATATTATTTATTTGAACATTAAACAAATTAAATTAAATTTTTGAATTGTTATTGTCTTAAGTAAATCAAAATTACTGTCTTAATTTTGAACTTTATGCCAATATTGACTTTCGAACTGTTACTGTCTCACTTAAATTAATTTCTTGAACTGTTACTCTATCAATTAAATCAATTTTAAAATTGTTATTGTCGTAATTTTGAACTGTTACTGTCTACACTTTACTGTCTCAATTAAATCAATTTTTTAAATTGTTACTGTCTTCATTAAATCAAAATTTGTTTTAATTTTGAACTGTTATTGTCTAAACTTTAACGTCTTAATTAAATCAAATTTGAACTATTAATGTCTTAATTAAATCAATTTTTTAAATTGTTATTGTTTTAATTAAATCAAAATTACTGTCTTAATTTTAAACTTACTATCAATAATATCTTTCGAACTGTTATTGTCTTAAGTTTGAGCTGTTACTGTCTTAATTAAATTAAATTTGAACAGTTACTGTTCTATTTGAACTATTACTGTCTAAATTTTGAACTGTTACTGTTTCAATTAACTCAAAATTATTGTTTTAATTTTCAACTTTCTAACAATAAAGACTTTCGAACTGTTATTGTATCAATTTTGAATTGCTACTCTCTCAATTAAATCAAAATTACTGTCTTAATTTTAAACTTCCTAACACTGATGACTTTCAAACTGTTACTGTATCAATTTTGAAATGTTATTGTCTGAATTTTGAACTTGTATTCTTAATTTTTATCTGTTATTAACTTTGAACTATTTTTTTCCATTGATTTTCAACTTCTAAATGACAATATCATAAAATTATAATTATAAAAACTAAGAGAGATCACAGTATGTCAATTCAAATTAATAGAAAAATACATAGAAATAAGTATCATAAAATTCACTTTTTCAAATATTTGAGTATTGATGTTTGCCCAGAAATTTTCTTGGGCCTTTTCCCAGAGCGGGTGGTGTAGTGGTGAGAAGTAGCAGCAGCACAGTAGAGGGGCGGAGGGGCAGCAGCGGCAACACCTTGGGCATGCAGAGGGGCGGCAGCAGCAGCACCGTAGGGAGGCAGAGCGGCAGCGCCGTTGGGGGGATCCTTGTCCTCCACATTAATTGAGAAATCCCCCAGAACGTGGAAGCCAGTCTGCCTCCCACCACTAGACAATAAAAACACAGTAACAGTTGAAACAAAATACAGTGACAGTTGAACGAATGAGATATTAACTGATAAACATTAATTTTAAACGAAATATTTCTTTTTCTAAATAAAAAACAAATTCATCACTTAATAGAAACAGAAATTGCAGCTACATGAACAATATGTAAATAAAAAAAACAGCAGCAACTTACTACTGGTCCTTGAGTGAATTCATTATGATGCCCCTAGGACATCTACGAGGGAGGACTGTTGCTTTTCCTCTTACCGTGCACTTGTCGTTTGTTATCACCAGCTTCTTCATGTCATGAAGGAAAAATGTATTTCCTTTTGAAGTAGAAGCCGTAGATATTCTTGAAGATTCTTCCATTTCAAAATAATAGAATCTGACACAAATGAACTAAAATTAGAAAAGAAACCACTCACATTTTTCCTGAACTTTCTATCATGCATCTAGACTACCATTATAGATCTAAATTCAAAAATATATTTGTTAATATACAGTGATAAAGAAGAAATTACCTTGCTCTTCCTCGCAGTTTTCTTGCTGTCTTTCTGCTTTTGTTGTTGTGTTGCTTTGTCATTTGAAAAATGGGGAATAATAAATGAAAATTATTGGGTCAGGGAAAAATCGGTAACATGAAAATGGTAATTAAATTATAAAATCCAGCTCAACACACTGTTGCAATCAACGGGCTATAGTCTTCCCCTGGCTATAGATAGGTCACATCAGCACAGAAAATAATAGTAGAACGACAAGTTACGTTAAGAATTCTTCTTTGAATAGCATCATTTAATATAGTGTTTCTTCCACCAGCTTAGAAGGATTTAACCCTCAATTTAATACTTGAAATGACTAAAAGACCGTGGAGGGAAAAAAATTAACCAAGGAAAATTAGCAAACCTTCGTAAATTTTGAGAGCAACAATCTCCAGGTATTGTTTGCTAAGCTTTTTTGCTTGCAGGGGTTGACAACATTGTGAAATTATTCCTAGCTCAGTGTCACAAATACGTTTTATTTTCCCTACAAGCAAGAAAGAGCTTGTTTAAATCATTGAAATTTCAAGGCCACACAGGCTCTCTCTTCAGGTACATGTTTCCAGTTCCTTTTTCAACCCTCCTGGTCTCTCAAAGTTGAATTTTGTTTAACGAGTATTTGACAAGTTTTATTTAAATTCTGAGAAGAATTGGAGTCTCGTGTACAAATGAAGAGGATTGGAGGTTTGTTATGGGAGGGGAGTAGGGTGGGTAGCTTTGTTAGCCACATGTCCACACTGGATCCGGCTTAGTTGTAGTGTTGAGGTCATCCGAGGACTTGTTTCTGCATTGCTGAAGGAAGAGAGCGTATGCCTAGTTATTCTTTAGTATTGTGCTAAAGTTATGTTCTGGAGTCCCAGATTCTCATGGTGGTACAGAAGTGGGAACTGAAATCTGTGAGACGTGTGTTGGTTTTCTACCAACATGTAGCTGTCATTATGAAGTATTGCAAGTTTCCTTTTAGGATGAGGTTTCCTTGGAAGATGGCTCTGTGATCGCCATGATTACTAGTCTCCCTAGCATGGCCTAGGGTTGTCGGAGTTGAGATTGAAGTTGTAGCAGTACAATTGGAGAAAACTGCATCTATGTGCTCAACATGAAGTGCATGGTAAGAGATGAAGAAAAGTGATTTAGAAAGGATGAGCTAGCAGACTTGAGAATTAAAACTTTGATTCCCTCAGAAAATTTTCTTTTATTGCAGGTTTGATTTGTACCTTGTATTCGAACTGTATCGGTATCTAATATTTATTTTTGTACAATAGCTCCTGGGTGGAGATCTCTTTGCTGTTCTCATCTTCCACACATCCTGCCTTCATTTCAGATGTTGCATTCCGTAGGGTAAAGATTGATACCTAATCATGGTCAACCAGTGCATTTTGTTTAGAAAAATAGATCCATTTAGTTTCTCTCTCACCTTCCCCGGCACTCCCATCTCTTGTTTGATAGTCATAACAGGCATTGGCCATCTGCATTTTGTTTAATACGATCTTATTATCTTGTGTTTTCCCTTTTTAATTTCAGGAGCAAGTAAGAAGTGGTGATGCCACTGCGACTGGGCCTTTTCAACTTGGTGCAGGAATGCTGAGGAGAAAATTTTACCCGGCTGCCACTTAATATTTACTTCAGGCAATTGAGAAATGGGATGGTGATGATCAAGATCTTACCCAGGTATGATTTCCTTGGGGTAATTGCTTCTGATTTGACCTAACACATTCGTGTATCGCCTTAGGAAATGCTAGGCAACATCATTTTTTGTTTTCACTAATAAAAGAAGGAAAAAGAATATATAATTAGTGGAAGATAAAATTAAATTAAGTATATCCATTAATTAGTGGAAGACAAAATTAGTGGAAGATAAAAATTAGTGGAGATGAATTGTTGGTATAATTTATACCATAATTTATGGCATTTGTCCCCTCACTCTTCCTATAAATAGGCAATGCCTCCAAACTTATTATTCACATCAAAAAAGAGAAGTGAAGAGTAAAGAGAAGAGAGAGTAATCCCATAAAATTGTGAAGTATTTAATGAGAGAGTAAGTGAGGTGTTTTCTCCTAGTAATAGAGAGATTTTAGTTGTTCTCCTATTACTTGAGAGAGGTTATAATTCTCATATTACTTAGTAAAATCTTTTTATACTTGCTTGTGGATGTAACCCAAATTGGGTGAACCACGTAAATTCTTGTGTCTCATTTCTCATTTATCCTATTCCTTGCCTTTTATCTTGTCAAGTTTGCATGTCAGCATCCTAACAGTGGTATCAGAGCCTTTTGGATGGTGTTGTTAATACACAAAAGTTATTTGTGTATATGGTTACTATTCACGTCTGCAACACTATTCACCTATACGGTACTATTCATCAATACGATATTGTTTACATTGTTATTGTTGGCATATATAAAAAAGAAGTGTGGTGATTAAATACAATCAAGAAGTTCTGTAAAAAAAAATTGGGTTTTAAGCGGGACCGTTTGTGACCACTCCAATCTTTTCTAGGAACTTGCTTAGTGAAGTATTATTCACATGATACTATTTATATATACATTGCAGATCAGTGAAACAGTGATAATTAAATAGATCTCGGTGAATATAATGACAGCAAAGTACGAAATTGAGAGGTTTAATGGGAGCAATTTCTCACTATGAAAAATGAAAATCAAGGCAATTTTAAGGAAAGATAATTGTTTGGCAGCAATTGAAGATCGACCCGAGGAGATCATTGATAATACAAAATCGAATGAGATGGATGGCAATGTTATTGCTAACATATATTTAGCATTAGTCGATGAAGAATTATCAAGTACGGAGGAGAAGAAAACAACTAAAGAGATATGAGAGACTCTAATAAAGCTATACGAGTCCAAGTCTTTGCGCAACAAGATTTTCTTAAAACGGAGACTTTATACCCTTCGAATGACAGAAACCATGTCAATGACTGACCACATCAACACAATAAGAACTTTATTTTCACAACTCACTATGTTGGGTCAACAAATAGAGGAAAATGAATGTGCAGAGCTTCTTCTTAAAAGTCTTCCTAATTCGTATGATCAGCTTATTATCAATTTAACAAATAATATCCTCTCAGACTATTTAGTCTTTGATGATGTTGCAGTCGCTATCTTGAAAGAAGAAAATAGGCGTAAAAACAAAGGAGACAAAAATTATTTAAACCAAGCAGAGGCGTTGTTGGTGTCAAGAGGAAGATCGATGGAGCGTGGCTCTAGTGGGAGTCAAAAGCAGGGGAGGTCCAAATCAAAAAGTAAGAAGACTGTGAAATGCTACAACTGTGGCAGAAAAGGGCACTTAAAAAAAGGATTGTTGGTTTAAAAAGGGTATAGAGAATACTGTAGAGTCATTAAAACCTCAAGGATGTGTTACAAGCACCTCCAAGGATGGAGAGGTTTTATATAGTGAAGCAGCAACAATCTCTACAGATAGAGAAGAGTTCACTGAGGTCTAGCTAATGGATTCAGGAGCAAGATGACATATGACTCCTAATCAAGATTAGTTCCATACATATAAACCCATCTCTGGAGGCAAAGTGTTCATGGGTGATAATTATGCTTTAGAGATTATTGGCATTGGTACCATCAAATTAAAAATGTATGATGGCTTAATTCATATTATTTCAGAAGTGCGACATGTGAAAGACTTAAAGAAGAATCTTTTGTATATAGGACAATTTGATAGTCTTGGTTGTAAGATTCGAACAGATAATGGAATCATGAAAATCATCAAAGGAGTGCTAGAGAGAAATAGTTGCAAGAAAGACAATTGCAAATATATTTGCTTTAATGGGAGAAACATATCATGAGACCGAAGCGTCAATCGCATCAGACAATGATGTGGCATTAAAAACTAAGTCACATGTCAGAGACAGGTTTAAAGGTTCTCTTTGATCAGAAGTTACTCCCTTGGCTTACAAAGTTTACTTTACCTTTTTGTGAGCATTGTGTTACAAATAAACAACACAGGTTAAAGTTTGGCACATCAACAACTAAGAGCAAATGCATCTTAAACCTGATTCACCCTGATGTTTGGTAAGCACCGGTTGTATCCTTGGAAGGAGCAAGATACTTTGTATCATTCATAGATGACTTCTCCAGGAGATGTTGGGTGTATCCAATTAGAAGGAAAGCAGATATGCTTGCAGTTTTTAAAACTTTTAAAGCGCGAGTGGAACTTAAATTTGAAAAGAAGATCAAGTGTTTGAGGACTAACAATGGAGGAGAATATAGTAGTGATGAATTTGATAACTTCTATCAACATAAAGGTACCAAAAGGCAGTTCGCAACGATATACGCTCCACAACAAAATGGAGTGGCAGAGTAGATGAATGGAACTATGTTAGAAAGAACAAGAGCAATATTGAAGGCTACAGGTCTAGGAAAGTCATTCTGGGCAGAAGCAGTTAATATTGCCTGTTATGTGATAAATCGATCTCCATCAACTGCAATTGAGCTGAAGACACCGATAGAGATATGGACTAGAAAACTAGCTGATTATTCTTGATTGCATATATTTGGAAGTCCTGTGTACGTGATGTACAATACACAAGAAGTTATCAAACTAGATTCAAAATCTAGAAAATATGTATTCTTGGGATATGCTGATGGAGTGAAGGGGTATTGCTTGTAGGATCCCACTGCCCACAAGGTAGTCATCAGTAAAGATATCATATTTGCAGAAGGTAAAATACAAATGGAGGAACATAATATCATTCTAAAGGAGACTATAGCAGTCCAAATGGAAAATACTCAGAATAATACTTTTTCTGAAGATGCATCAGATAATGAAGAGCAAGAACAAAAGGAGTCTGAAACTCCTGAAGTTCAGCAGTAGACTCGTGAAAAAAAACCACCGGTCTGACACTCAAAATATGTTACTGAGAGTAACATTGCATACTGTCTTCTAATAAAGGATGGAGAGCCATTAATTTTTCAGGAGGCTATCAAAAGCACAGATGTATCTATGTGAATGACAGCAATGCAAGAGGAGATTGAAGCTCTGCACAAGAATAATACTTGGGATCTTATTCCACTACCATAAGGAAGAAAGGCTATTGGAAATAAATAGGTTTACAAGATAAAGCGTGATGGCAACGATCAAGTGGAATGGTATCGTGCAAGATTGGTGGTGAAACGATATGCTTAGAAAAAAGAAATAGACTTCAATGAGATATTTTCTCCGGTGGTACGACTTAATATAATCAGAGTAGTTTTGGCAATGTGTGCTATATTTGATCTTTACTTAGAGCAGTTAGATGTGAAAACTGTATTTTTTCATGGAGAACTTGAAGAAGAAATTTATATGCTCCAACCAGAGGGTTTTGCTGAAACGGGCAAGGAGAACTTGGTTTGCAAGTTGAACAAATCTTTATACACTCTCAAATAGGTGCCGAGGTGTTGGTACAAGAGATTTGAGATCTTCATAATTAGCCTTAGGTATAATAGACTCAGTTCAGACCATTGTACATATTACAAGAGGTTTGAGGAAGATGATGTTTTCATCATTATGTTGTTGTACATGGATGACATGTTGGTGATAGGCCCCAACAAAGGTCGAGTCCAAGAATTAAATGCACAATTGGCTAGGGAGTTTGATATAAAGGACTTGAGACCAGCAAACAAGATTCTAGGGATGCAAATTTACTAAGACAGAAATAAGAGGAAGATTTGGCTTTCTCAAAAGAATTATTTGAAGAAGATCTTGCGACGCTTCAACATGCAAGATTGTAAGCCAATTTCCACCCCACTTTTTATTAACTTCAAATTATCCTCAAATATATCTCCTAGTAATGAAGTAGAAAGGATGGAGATGTCTCGAGTACCGTATGCATCAGCAATGGGAAGTTTAATATTGCACAAGTAGTGGGAGCTGTGAGTCGATACATGGCAAATCCTGGTAAAGAGCATTGGAATACTATTAAGAGGATCTTGAGATACCTCATTATGTTATGGAGAATCAGAATTTATTGTCAGAGGTTTTGTTAACTCATATTTTGCTGGTGACCTTGAAAAAAGAAAATCCACTATAGGCTATGTGTTCATAATTGCAGGAGTTGTGAGCTGGGTCTCTAAACTACAGACTGTTGTAACGTTATGAACAACAGAAACTGAGTATATGGCAGCTACATAAGCTTGTAAAGAAGCAATATGGATGAAGAAAATATAATAAATTAAAAATATATATATTTTATTGACAGTTATAGTTATTAAACCTAACATGAAAATTGATCTAGGCAAGAGGTTGGGTTATATGTTAACTCATGTTAAAATAAAAAAATTAAATTTTTTTTTGAAGTTTTAATATTTTATATAAAAAAATTTAAAAATAATCCATTTGGATATAGACTATATATATTGTAAATATACATATTATAAATAATTAAGTTTAAAATCATAAACAATTAAATTTAAAAGATTACTTGAAAAGATTTTTTAATTCATATTGAAAAGATATTATCTTATTCTTTTAAATTGAAGTATTTAAACAAAAAAAATTATCCCACATTAAAAAAACATAATTTTTTTTTTGTGAACACATAATAGATATACTAAGAGATTCAATTCTCACATTAAAAAAATTTCTAATATTTATATAATTAACGTTGAAATGAGTTATTAATCAATTGAAAAAATATGAAAAAAGAATTTTTATGAAAAAGAAAAAAAAAAGAAAAAAAAGACTATCAAGTTTTTATCGAGTAATCCTACTTTCAAGTTGATGTAGTGGGTTAACTAGTTTTCTCCTGTACAATTATAGGCTTGAAATTTGAATTTAACAAGCCAGAACAACCTTATTGGATTATAGTGGGAGCAAGGCCCGCCCACCATTGCTAGATCGTAGTGGCAATAGAGCCTCCCTCTATTAGGTTATAGTGGAAATAGAGCCCAATCTTGCTTCAGCTAATTCCACCGCTGTTACCCGGTAACCAGATCCATCATAATTGGGTGTAGTAATAGAGTTAGATTCAATAAATTTAGGTTTCACATAATTACTGGATTTTACTACAGCAATACCCAATATCCATTATTATTGGGTCCGATAACAAACTAGGCTTTGCAATACCCAGCAGTAGTGGGTCTTGATAGCAAGGCTTACTGATGCTGGGTCCTACTCATAGCTCTAGGCCACCTCTACTGGATTTAGTGAGCAGAGCCCAACTTAAATGGTTCTATTTCAGCTAGGTTTACAAATATTGGATCGTGCTAAGAAGCAGTGTCAACATTATTAAGTCAAAACGTAATAGTATTGGTTTTCCCGAATAACAAGACAATTATTGAGTCATACTTGATGGGAAAAAAATTCTTGTTTTATTTTTTTTAACTATTAGTAGTGACTGTAAAAAAAAAAATTATGAATATTTTTTGTCCAAAAATGTAAAAAAATAATGTAAGATAATAATCAATGATTCGACATAAGAAAACATAAGGACCTGATTTAGTAATTTAATTAATAAATTCTAATATAATTTTATTATTTTTTAGATTTTAATTATCGGCCTCAATAGGCCACAAGATGAGAGGGGTGACAACATGCATCTTCAGCAAAGTGTCTACGCGCTTTAGTCTCATTTTTCATAAGACTATTGTGAGCTACGATCCATAAGAATGCCTTGATTCTTTCTGGGCCGTTCCATTTCCAAATCAAATTCCATAGAGAAGCTAGATCGTCTAAGAGGGCCCAATAAATCGAATCACCATCCATATGAACAGAGGGAGGAGGACAGCTCGCCATGACCATTGTCATCTGCATGGGTAATAATGAATGAGCTAAAGATTCTCACTTCCATTTTACAGAGGGAGGAGGATAGCTCGCCATTGCCAATTGTCCATCCTCAAATCCATTACCCATAGACTATCCGACCCCATCAATCACATGACGCCAGATCTTACAGATTGCTTTCAATAGCGAGAATCTTTTCCTTTAGCCTGTACATCGAGGAATGCACTCCTTTATCCTGCTACGCTTGCCTCGAAGAAAGCCTGCCCAAAGACTGTTGCTGTCATGAATAATTCCCCAACCTAGTTTCATGATAAATGCATTATTCCTTCGAAGACCTATCCCTCCATCTAATTTAGAGTGACATACTGTTTCCCATTTAACAAGGTGAGGTCTTTTTCTATGTTCATTTTCCCCATATAAAATCCTTGCATATTCTTTCAGTGTCAATGCAGAGTGATTTCAAGATAAGAGAAGATTGCATGGGATACAAAGGCACTGTAGCTAGGACTGATTTACAAAGAGTTATTCTCCCAGCTGGAAGAAGCACTGGACATATTCATTCAATCATTGCATCACACGTTCCAACTGTATTTCACTATCTTTAGCAAATAAAGACATGTCATATGCAAAGCATAGGTGAGAAACTTGAGGCCCCCATTTGCTTACTTTAAAAGGCTTCCAAGATGCTTCCTTCCTCCATAGCTTTATAGATAAGTTGAGATAATCTTTACAAACACAGAACAAATATATAAGGTGAGAGAGGATTTTCTTGATGGATTTTAGCTTTAGTTTTGCTTGTGGTGAATGAAGTTGGAAAATCTAGCTAGAAAATATGGGTATTTAGGGAAAAATAATAATTAAATTAAGAAGTTGTTTTTTTTAGGCAGCAAAGAGACTTTTCCCAAAAGAAGCACACCACGCTTTAGAGTGAGTCTCTTCCTTTTTAGATTTGGAGTGAAGAAACAACAACGAGATGGCTCGGATGCAAGACATGCTGGTTTAGAAAAGATTAAGGACATTATGAATACAATGCAAGATCGAAAAGCTGAGGTTGGAGTTCGCAACAAAGAAAGAAGTCGATGCATGCCTTGTGGAATTTGATAAAGAACTTTCAATTTCGAAGGCAAACCTCACACCTTGGGTGTGAGAAATATTTGATGTTTGCCTCACGATATAAAAACAGACGAGGAAGGAAGCTTGAAGAATTTCTTTACAAAAATCGGTAGGGTGTATTCAAATTCAAATAACATCTCTGCTTGTTAGAATATCATATCCATGAAGAATGAAAAATAGAATGTTAAGTTTAAATAAGATTTTATTTAGAAAATTAATTAGTCGTTTAAATTGGGAAAACATAAATTAATTTTCTATATTACGTTATATATATCCATGAACGTCCTTTTGTGTTCTTCAAGATTTTATCATTGTAATTTATGTGGTTTTCCACGAAAAGTTCACACACAATTTCATCTTGATAACTTTTAACAAATACACATGTTTTTTTTATATATTATTTAGCTAAATATTCAGGTCGTACCTATATATATATATATTAGCTTTTACCTAGATAATATCTAATATTGATATCAAGAAAAAAATTAAATAAATAACCTTACATATGTCAACATTAGAAAAATAATTTTCATTTTGAACATGTTTCTAATTTTTAAGACTTCAAAAGTTTTACAAAAACACCAAATGTTGGATATGTTCTCCTCTTTTCCGAGAGATGATGGAAAAGAAAACAGAAGATATATATATATAATGAAAAACCATCTATTCCGACAAGACATTATCTTTATTAATTTTTTTAAATAAAATAGAATCCATGATCAAATACGGGTGGGGATTTCATTGAAAACTCTGAAACTTGGCAGATAGATATAAAAATTTACTTAAAAATCAAGACTTCATATATTGCTGGGGGACATTGCTTAGGTTATTTGCCCAAAATTCTAAATAAAAGCATGTTAAACAAAGTGACCAAAGCCAATAAATTTACATTTTGGCTTTCCATTTGACTCTTCCTGTGGAGATGCCAAGAGGACACTAGGAATTGTGCTAAAGGTGCCTTTAAACAAATGAGCAAGCTTTTCTTTGAAGTTATGGGTTCGCATTCTTTTTCCTCAAAAGGAAGCACCAACGGCTAACAAGATCATGGTCCTTTTTATTTTTTTCAAATTTAATTATGTTCCTTTTCATGGACTTCGTTTTCAAATATTTTATTCTCTTCCTCTTCTTGCAATCAGCAGCATTATTCAGCATATCCGCTTCCCGTCATTGCATATGTCATTCTATGAAGTCGTAAGCAGTATTCGTCCATGACATTAATTTAATTTGTCACGTTATACCAATTACATGGCCATATGTTGGAGCCATGTCCATTTTTATTTTGGCCCACAACTCAATAATGTCTGTGGGTGCATTGAATTTAAAAGGAGGGAAAATTAAAAAAAAAAAAAAATAGGAGCAATTTTGATAGGGATGTAGTGCCCATTTTAATAAGTGGAAGGTAGTGCCATAACATATTTTAGGGGAAGACTGGTAATTTGACGAAAACAGGTTGAGGAGGACTTCAAAGTTTATGGTCTATTTTTAAGAAATTTCTTTTTGAAAGTTGCGCTGAATTTTGTGATTTAATTGATTGAAATTAAAAATAAAATTAAAAAAAATTATAATTAAATAAAGATTAGTTTGTATAAATTCAAGACCAGGTGACGTAAAAGTTTGTTAGAAGCAAAATGATATTAAATTAAAAATTTATGAATAATTAAAAATATAATTGCAATTACCAACTATAATTTTTTTATAAATTAAAACGGTTTTATTATGGTTAAAAAGAAAAATAAATTACAACTAAATTTGTAATTAGATTATTGATCACCAGGTAAGTTAAGTCACCAACATTTTTAATATTTTTACTTTTTAAAACTTGAATCAATTTTAATTTGTTATCAATTAAATTTTAAATTAATTATCAAATTAAGCTAGATTTTAAAACCATACATCCTTTTTATGTCCATGTGTCATGAAATATGAGCCGAATGCAAACCCAAAAAAGCCTCATGCATAGCAGAAATGAAGTGATTGACAAGCATCCTTTCCTTATTTTTCTTTCTTTTTTCTTTTTTTCTTTTATTTTACGCGGAGGGGCAATAGCTTCAAAGTTTTTAGCAAAGTGAGTGACAGCCACGATATGTTGCGGATGAATTTATGTTAGGATGTTTTTCCAAGGCAAGGTAGAATGCAACACATTTTAATCTTACAAAAACATTATTAAAATGTATTTTTTAAGTAAAAAATAATGAAAATTACACTTTTAAAAAGACACTAATTTATTTTTACTAATTACTAATTTTTATTTTTTGATATTAAATTTTACTACTGATTATAAATATATAAGTTGATCTGTAAAAAAAAAAAACCTTTGATAATGTAATTTAGGATCAGCTTAAATTTATTCCAAAAACATGAATTTAACGCAATATAAGTTTATTTAACTCAACAATTTAATACATGGTATTTAAAAATTAAATTTATTATTAATTCTTATGGTGCCATAAATATAGTAAAAGATACTAAGTGTGATAATAATTATTTTTTAAAGTATTTTTATTTAAAATATATTAAAATAATAATTTTTTATTTTTTAAAAATTACTTTTAAATCCTGTATAAATTTTTACATTGGGAACAATGTTCATCTTTATATATATTTTTCTTTATACTTCCCAGTGACCAGAGGCAGCATGTATTATTATGATCACAACCGATCCGACTGTTGTTGAATTAAAAGTTATGTACAGCAGAATAAAACTAATTGTTTTGTGATTTTTCATAAAAAATATGAATTTTTGTATTTTATCCTTGCATAAATGGTAGCAATCATTCCACTAAATTCTGAGAACCATTTCTTTATTTTAAAATATATTTATTTTATATCTTCTATTTTTTTTTCCAGATTTATTATCATTTCATTGTAATGTTTTTAATTTTTTATAGCACTTGTACCATCATTCTTGTCTTTTCTTTACATTATTATTTCTTATACTTTATTCTTTATTACTACACTAACTTCTTAGAATTAATTTTATTTTTATTTTTTTAATCATCAAAGTCTATCACCGGTTTTACTAACATCATGTAAGGCACCAAGGGTCTTGGTCTAGCGGTGAGAGGCTTATCTCTTTCCACTGCACCTGGGTTCGAGCCCTAACGTGCACGCTTGTCACCCCCGTGGTGCCTTACATGCCTATTGGGTTTGCAGGGTATTCAGTGGGTCGTGAGGATTAGTCATGGTGCGCGCAAGCTGACCCAGACACCTCACGTAAATAAAAAAAAACATTATGAATTATATACCAAAATTCTTGATTCCATTTTCAACTTCATTAATGCCTTTAAATTACATCCCCTTTGTTAAAAATAACATATTTTAATATTTTTGTCATTTATCCATTTTTATCCCAGGTTTTCATTTCACATCAATATCTTATTATCTTTGATTTTATATTTACATGGGAGTTTACACCAAGAACCAAACTTAGCTAAAAAAGTAGAACTATTTTTTGCAAAGACATGGAAACCCTCTGTTTAGTCCATCAAGTTTGAAATCATACATATTTGATCTTTATTGTTTAAAGGTTTATATTTTATTTTAAAATTTTATTTTTCTCACTATTTCATTAAATATTAAAGAAGGACAAATAATCATAGAAAAAAGAACAAGAGAGGAAAAGTGTTTTACCGACAACATTCCAACAAAAAAAAACCAAACTTAATGTCAATGAATTCATCTTAAAAAAAAAAAAGATTGAGGTGGTTTTTTCATTTAAACATGCTGAAAAAATAAATAAATTAGGATATGTAAGTTTTATTTTGATTTGATTTTGGGTGCTTTAGAATTGAAAATGTTTTTATTAAAGTTTTTATGATGTTTTAAGGTGTTTTTAAATGAATATAAGTTGAAAAATATATTTTTTTAAATCTAAATATATGAAATGTGATTTTCCAATCATTGAATGTGAGCATAAATGCTCTCCAGCAAATAACATGTTATTTGTTTAAAGAAAAAGAAGTAGACTAAAACAGGATCTACTATTTTTATTATTTTTTTAAAAAAAATAAACAAGGTGCATCTGGCTTTCTTCCATCCTTGAATAAACAATGACATGTTGTGAGCTTAACTTCTTTTTGATTTTCATAATTTTTTTAATTAATACTCTCTCTTTTATATTTTAAATTATTAGGTTTAATTATTTTAAAAAAAGATTATTATTAATCTTGTGAATTATTTTTATAATTTCATAATATTTTAAAAAGGTTATCATAAATTATCTTTAAATTTTTTCCTCTTAAATTTTAGAAAGAGAAGTTGCATCTGCAAAATAAGATAAGTTATTAAGAAAAATAAAAATAAAAAAGATAGATGAAGTAAATTATTTCCAAGTGCATTTATCTTGTGTCTTTTGAAAGGGAGATCAATTTCATGTTATCATACTTAATTAGTGTTAACAACAATTTTTTAATTCATTAATTTATATATTTTTAATTTTTTTTATCAAAAGAAACATTATCTTTTTGTTTCTCAACAAGCAAAACTCTATTATATAT